>JAQFYM010003332.1:0-19014 GCA_034694785.1 Agrenia bidenticulata | reverse complement strand
TTTGCAAAAATGACTGCACCGAAAAAGACCCCCCCCCCTTATATTTAGGCGCAAAAAAATTTTAGAAAGGGCGGTTGCCACCCCCCCCTCTGTTCCCCCTTGTTTACGCTGCTGCATCGTGCATCTGTACTGATTATCAAAAAGATAAGATTTAAGTCCTAAAATGAAAAGAAAGTATAAATTTATAAAATTTAATATATTTTTGGTCATAATGTATGTATTTTTTGCAAGATTTGGAACCGCAACCTTACTATGTAACAATCACCAGTTGTTTTGAATTTTATACAGCCATTTTTTCAATTCTGGTTTTTTCTGGTTTATTTTATTTTATGTTTTGGTTTTGCGTAGTTAAAAAAATCTGGCAACCCTGTAAATCCCAGAAAAACTAATTTTGGCAAATATATTGATAAACTTGAGTTTTATCAATAGAACTAATATATTTTTACATTTAAATTTGTATTTATCAAAGTTATATTACATTTATATTGTATTTTTTCTATATAAAAAGTACTATAACTATGATAAATACAAATTTAAATGTAAAAATAAATTAGTTTTTTTTCTTAAATCTCCAGTTTTTCAATATATTTTGCCAAAAATTAGTTTTTCTGGGATTTAGTATATATTTTTCTGGGATAATTTCCCCCAAAACAAATATTTTCTGGGATAATAATATATTTTCTGGGAAAAACATATAATTTCTGGGAATTAAGATATATGGACCTTTAAAAAGTATGCTTACTATTTCTTTTAATATGTAATTTTCACCCTTAAAATGTGGTGACCGAATACTGAAGTTAAGAAAATACAGGCAGATATAACAGAAAATAAACAGAAATATACGATAGAATGGGTTATGCTGAGTCAAGAGGAGTATATGTAGTTTGGGTTGCAGATTTGACCTATAGGAAATCTGTTCCGCTGACATTTCATATTAAAATGAAAGAAAGGAGAGAAGAAGAAGAAGAATAATAATAATAGAAAAATTATAAAATAAAAAAACTTTAGAAATAATAATCAAAACATATTTCCATTTTACGTTTGTTAGTGTAAAACCTTTTGAATATCTTGATTTATAATGTTAAAGAAGCAAAGATAAAGCTTCATGTTACATAAACCTAACATAAAGCTATTTAGATTTTTTGTATAGTATTGAAGATAGGTAATCAGATTAAGTTGCAGTGCAATGAAATACATATAAAGTTTAAGGAAAATAAGATGTCGATTAAATATTGTCTGTATTTTCTATAGTACAGTAGAGACTCGATTATCCGATATAATAGGGGGTCAAAAAATATCGGATAACATGAAATGTCGGATAAACGAAAAAAAACAAAAAGATAGGCTCTTTTATAGGTATACCAGATATAATTGAGTAAATTTCTTACGAATTAATCTGATGTGTATAATTAGATATTTAAGGAGCATTTAAATTTGTCCAAATAAATTTCTTGTATCGAGTTTCTGGTCGTCGAATCTGAAATAGAAGTTTTGAAAAATCCCAGAAAAATCACATATATTTTTAGACTTTTTGCGTTAAATTAGAGAGTGAAACGGTTTTTTTTCTTCTCCATGTTTCTAGGAACTCTCTTGCTGGTCTTAGTCGTTTTAGGGGTCGGATAAAATGAAAAAAATCGGATAATCGGATGTCGGATAATCGAGTCTCTACTGTATATTGTAAATTATTAAATTTATAAGTTAAAATTTATTGGTTTATTTATCGTTGAACAATATAATGAACTAGCATACTTCCCTATTACTTTTTTTTTGATTTTTTTTAACCCCTATACATGAAGTATGTTTTTAATGAAAAAAAGACACCAAAGTAGAAGTGAAAATGGAAATGACCGAAAATTACAAGAAAACTAATTAATGCTGATAATTGTATTCAGTTTATAATTTTGCTAGAATTAATTAATTATTTTCATACCCTATTTTTTTATAAAAAGCATACATTTTTTGGCCTTTTTTTTTGCCACGCCTACATATGCCATAATTCAAATAAAATGAAATAACAGCAAATTTTTATGAATAGCCACAATAATTAACGTTTGTGTTTTACAAAAAATTCAATTGAAAAGATTTTTTTACTATGAAATTACTATAAAAAATGCTGTCAATGTTACAGTGGGCTAATTTTATGTGCTTTAACTTGCGCTATACGTACAAATTGTTATCTGGAGCAAATATAACGATTAAGAATATACACAAATGTACTGAAATGTGTTATACATTCCATGTTTAATGTTCCCTTGAAGCTCACAAATATTTGTTAATATACTAAAGATGTGAATTTTGTTACAAAATATATGTACAAAAAAACGTAAAATACGAGTGGACCATCACAAAATGCTTTATGTACAATCTTTATATTTTTTATTCGCTTGTTTTTATACTTATTTGTTTTTTTTTATATTTTTGTAGCAAAAGTATCTAATTTTTTGACAAATTTGTATTAAAAGTGTTTTTTAAATTTTAGAGACCGTAGACAGTTGTTTTAAACCGTATCTGATATTTTTTAAAAATGAACAGCTAATTAATAAGGACAAAAAGTTTCGAGGGTTGCATCAAATATTAAGGATTTAATATTATAGAAGTAAATATATTATAAAGACTCTCTTATTCAAAAAAAAAAATTGCAATTGATAATTAAACTATGGATATGGAAATCTATCTAATATGATGATAATGACGATTTTACATTTTAAAAAAGAGCCGTGTGTTCTCTTTGCACTGTTTAAAAAATCATTACTTTTTAAAATGCCCAGATGCAGGGAAGTTTGTTAAAATTTTCATTTTTAAAAAAAAACCCACAGAACAACTTATATGTATCCAAGTAAAGATCAGGTGTTCATATGTAATATATCATTTTTATATAAGATTTGGGAAAATATGTGAAAATTTACAATAATTGCGTAAAAAAACTTTCGAATTTTATAGAAGTTCTAACAATAATATAGATTTCAAAAAGCCATACCACATTTACTCAATGCATTTTAAACTTATAAAAATTGACGCTGATATATTTAACCCAATATAAAGAACAACGAAAAGTCAAAGAAGTAGGCGACTGATTATGCGGATTAAAAAAGGACCAAAAATCTAAAAAGGACCAAAAAAATTAGAAAAATATTATACGTAAAAAATATAATCCGTCGTATTAAAATTGGTTAACAATGGTTCTCTTTGCATAACTATATTTAAGGGCGTACTAAATGCCCAAAATTTAAAGTTTTAGACTATGGACATGCATAAAGAGTGGATTTGGAGGATATAGAAGATTTAATACAGTACATAACTGCCTTTTCTTTCTACCAGATCTTCTTTAATCTAACCAAAACCCTATAACCTAACCAAAACCCTATAACCTAACCATAACCCTATAACCTAACCCGAACCCTATAAACCTAACCTTTGATTATTTCGCAAAGCAAAATTTAAGAAAAAAATAATATAAAAGGAAGAATTTACATTGATTTTCACGGTCACTATAATTTATGATTTTTTGATATCGATACATTTTTTTAGTAACATTAGCTGTCCATTTTAATTAGGAACAATAACATCCCGGCCTGAAAAGAGCGGGCAGGGGAGGGGAGGGGAGAACTAACATCGATTTCTATATATAATCGCATAATTTCAGGTTTAAGTACGTTTTTACACCCCCTAAAATTTTTGTTCCTTTTTAGATTTTTGTTCCTTTTTTGGTCCGCATAATTATCTCCCAAAGAAGTACGCATAAAAGTATTTCAATATAGCTAAAGACCTAATTACTGTCATTCTTTATAATTTTTGCACGTATACTTTTTTGAACTTTGACCTTTTTTCTAAATAAATCATATTTTAGCATCCCATAATAAATATTTATTTAAATAAATAATCTTATTCTTCGTTTTTATTTTTTCTGTGTATTTCTAATTATGTTCATTCAATAAAACTATTTGTTTAGCAACTTTTCTACTTTGCAGTTGACTATGATGCCCAATTTGCACAATGATGCAATACTCATGGATGGTTCTTATTCATTAAAGAAATCACCGGAAGGCGTTGTGTGTGTATATCAAAAAAAATTACAAATTATGTCTTGTAGAAATTGTTCAAGCCGTAGCAATAAAAATTGAATTCAGGAAATTTATATATTACCCTTTAATAGTTATCTTATAACCGAAGTCCAATTTTTCAAGTTGTTACGTTCATAATGCAATGTAATTTATCAGCGTGTTGTGGACTTTACAATGATAAAGGACTATGAAGCTGACGCGTATCACTTTATAAAATTTCAGTTCTAAACTGAAAACAAAATAAAGAATTTAAGTGCGTAGTTTCTAGGTTTGTCCTGCAATGGTTGCATTAAAAGCTTCTGACTCGGTATGATTAATATTTTAAATTATATCCTTATATACTTTGTAACAAGTCTGCCACAAATAACCATGTTTTAGTAATAAAATCAACTTTTTTAACCAGCGATAAAATCGACTAATTGTTTTTTACGCCTTCAAATATGTTTTGTTCTTTAATTGAACTCATGTTTTATATGTGTTCATTGACGATATAAAAAAAGCGCTTAAGTAGGTCTATTATTATGCATCTAAAATTAAATATAAGCTGTTATCTTTGAAAATAAGAATAAACGCAATTTTCAACACGATGTATATATACCCCCCGTTCTGCACAGAAGCGTAAATCTCTAATTTGCTATAACAGGAATGTATGCTTTTCTTGTTTTTTTTTTATATTGGTTAAGTATTTTTATTATGGTCTGGTCAAAAATAAAATTACAAATAGTTTTTCTGTTATCTTTTACCGTGCCCTTTATAATATGTAGCTAATGAACGACGAGACTCTATCAAACGGTAGTTTTATTGTGTTTTTATACTTTTAAAGCATAAAACAACTTATTTTCTACGGTTTTGTATAAAAAAAATGTAAGTCATACCTGTAACTTGTGCGCTATTTGTGTATATGAAAATGTTCCAGTAATTGTTTACTGAATATTGTGTCAAAAATGTTACATAAAAAACAATAAACTGTACTTTTATATACATTCTTACGAAAAGGGCTTTCAAACGGTAAAAAATCAGAAAGCATTTTTTTTGTAATTATCAACACAAGCTAATTAGGTTATTGGAAAAAGTAATAGAAAGGAAACCGAAGTGTGCCTCTTTCCAATATCTGACTCCTTTTTTGTAATATATTTTTCTAATATATATATTTATCCAGTTATTCGAGTTTTCGAAAAAAATATTTTTAGGTTTTGGGCTATCGGATAATCAAGATTCACTTGTATATACTTTTTTTTGTCAATATTACGACAGGTCAAAAAATATACACACAAATATCTTTTCTAAAAAAAATTGTTCTTTACAGTAAAAGAAAGTTTGGTGTTTTAGTGGCAATCAATGTACGCCGAAAATGTAAAAAAATAACTTTTACACTCCATCCGTACCTTAAATCTTGTTTCAGCTTCTATTGAAATTTTGCCCTTAAAAAATTGTCGAGTTTCCTTCTATATGCCATTTGATATAGATACAAGTGTAAGATTTTTTCTAAGATAAAATATAAGATCTATTTTACAAGCTAAAAAGAATGATTAAGCGTATAATCTCTTGTCGTTATTTTTCTTCGTAGAGAGGAATAGTTATTCATATAGACAAGCAGCATGCCATTTTAACTAGTAAAAACAATAGATTTCTTTTTGTATACACATATACTAAGTATGTAGTTATGTTTTGCATCTTTTAGAATCATCTAGAGTTGAGCTATTTACATGCTTTTTTGTGACAAACTATAGACAATGTAAGAAGATAAGTAAGTAAAAAACCAAAGAAAAACATGTAAGATAATGTTAATATTAGCATTAATAAAATGCTCATTTGTATTTTAAATGCAAGATAATTATTACATTTTTAGAAACTGGACAAGTTTTTTTTACGGAGGGATTTTATTATAACTGATAGAATTTATGATTTCAAAATACAGCGACTTGCCTTAATAACTAGCGTATTGGCGTATTTCAAGCGTATTTCGAGCGAGTATAAAGCAAAAAAAATATTTTCGAGTTTCATATTTTGTATTGACTGTACTGAAAACAATACATTTAGTGCCATAAATGCAGAATACAAGAGAAAAAATACAAAAGTTTATTGTATCAAAGACAAAGTAATTGTACAGCACATTTTACTGATGTCATTTATCATTTTATGTCTCCCGATACAATATACAAAATAACATGACCATCTCTGTACACAAAAAAGTGCTTTGTTATTTTTGCAGATATTATATTATTTTTTTAAAAAGAATTTTTTTTGCATATTTCTTTTAAAAGATGTATATTTAAGATAAATCCAATAATTTTTTTGACTTTTTTCTGTCTGAAAAAATATTTCAATTGTTATAAAAATTTCAAGGCTTTCCACTGGGGCCAAAAAAGAAACCATATTCCCTTTCTTAAGAATTTTATGCACGAGTTTTTTTTTTCTTTTTATTAAGTGTGTTTTAAGTTTTTTTATAATAAATAATACTGTATTTGCTTCTATGTTCTATAACATGCGCATATTTTGCTTTACTCATATGGTTTTTCTTTGCAGACGAATAGTTAAAAGCGTTTTAAATAAAATTTTAAGTGGCTCATATGCATATAAATTGCAATCTATACAGAGCATACAATTTGCAGATTTAAGATGTTAGCTGCGCAAGAAAACACACCTCTATCATTAATTGAAATGAATATTGGGCTTTACTTCTATTAGTACGAGAGTATATATAGGTAATGTCTCAAATCATCAAAACAAATGTGTATTTATGAAAAAAATTATAAACAAGTTATATTAATTCGTGTTATCGGATAGTATCGGGTTTGCCTGATATCTATATCAACCTCATATATTTACTATTTGCTTTTAAATTTTTAACACCCAAATAAACGTCTCTTTACAATCGATTTGTGATGAACTTAATGTAAGTTATTCAGTCTATACATTTTGCACATTGATAGAATGTTTTAAAATTGAGAAAGACTCTATAACCATATTCCTTGCTTACAGAAGTTTAAAGTTAATAAGAAAACCTCAGTTTGTACTTTCGAAGCACACACTGAAATATCGGCACATTTGAACAATTTACATCATAACAGCAAGTAAAACAAAAACCTGAAAACTGGGACGAGTGTTTTGCAGTTCCTGAGTTTCATAAAGATTTGTTGTTAATGATAGCGGGCTGTAATATTCTAGAAGAAACTACTAATAGCACTGGTAAAGACAGTATATGTTAAAATACACAGCTTAAAACCTTCTTTCTGCTAATACGTATAGATATAATTTACTTCCAAAGATGTTCCACGACCATTTCGCATTAATTGAAAACCATTTTTCTGATAAAGATATCAGTATTGTGGTAGATGAAATAATAGATCAAGGAGATCAAGAGACATTACATATCTTACTAGGTGAATGCAGTATATTTTACAGAAAAAACCCATTCTTAATATAAGCAATAGAAATTGAAAATTCTAAGAGTGAAACAATTGCCGGGGAAATTAAATGCACTGTTTATGGAATTAGCAAATCATTTTAAAATTGACAATTTCAAATTTATATTATCCGACCAAGCCTCATATATGGTAAAGGCAGGGAAAATCTTAAAAGATAAATTTACATGCTTAAAACACGTTACATGTATTGCACATTGTGTTTATATAGTTGCATGTTATATGATAAATAAAAATCATCTGATCAACACGTTTCTATGTGAGCTTAAGAAAAGTTTTAAAATAACAGTAATAACTGTACATGTTAAAAAAACACGACTTGACTTTTCTTAATAAAATGGTATATACCTACAAGATGGGACAGTTGGCTGACTTGTGCAATTTTTAAAGTAAAAATATATTTAAAATCACAAAATATTTTAGTTGGATGCAAAGTATAGTAAACTAAGACAAATAGTACAGAATAATGATATTCTAGAAAAATTAAACAAAATAAGCACATTTAAATACATCATATCAATAAATATACAACTTAAAGATAATTTTATATCAATAAAGAGACAAATTGAAACCGTAACAGGACTAAAAATAAAACTTAAAGGACATATATATTTTGATAAGTTAATGGATTCATTGCTGAAAAATCCTGACTTTGATTTTTTGCATATCATGAAACAAATTTAGCGCAAGATATTTATTGTAATATAAAATATGTACCACTTACATCAGCAGATGTCGAAATAAGTGTCAGTTTTTCAAATAATATTTTATCAGATAGTCAGAGAAATTTAAAAGTAGTATCAATTATCTGGCTTTTATTTTTTAATTATAATAATTTCACGGGATCATGAGAAACTCCAGAAAGTGCATTTGAATTTAGATCTGAAGTTGATTTTGGCGCTTAGAGGATAACCAGCATGATCATAAACATTAATATTTGCGTTTAAAATTAGTTGTAAACGGTAATCTTTTTCATATATGTGCATTTACTGTATTCTGTGCCACATTAGCTATACCTTTTTTAGTTTACTTTTTATTATTTTAAAATGGCTGTCTATTTCCTTCACTATTTTATATGTAACTGCTAAGTACAACAATTTACAAAAAATGCAAGACCGTTGATTAAAAAAAGTATGGATTTTTTTAACCTCTGTTTGACATACTTTCGGTTTTATCCGGGTGATCCGGGAATCCTCCGGTTCATTTGAGGACCCTATATATAGGTTACTAAAAATATAAACCAATAATTCAAATTTGTCTGCATAAAAACGTTGGTAAATATATTCAATGACTGTATCTGATAGGTTCTGCAATTAGAGTTCTCAATCCCGGGATCTTGGGATTTCGCTAAGAAAATCAAAAAAAAGGGGGGAAAATAATACGCGATCTCGCATCACAAGATTTTTGCGCGATTTTTGTATAAAAATATGTTTTTTTAGATTTAGTATGTGTATTTTACCGTTAATACGCAGAAGAAAAAAAAACAGAATAAAGTAAAATCTACCGGAAAATACTATAATAACTTGTTAACAATATATTACAAATGTGGGAAAAATAAAATGGCTGTAACATAAATGATTTTTGGAATTTTTTTCAGCGGTAATTAATCATTTATTTTTTCTTCCTAATTTGAATTTTTTTCGTTAATGTCGATTTTTTTTTATATTTCGTAACCGATTTGCTTACATACAATACAGAGACAGTGGCGTAGCCAGGATTTTTTTTCAATTAGGGCTAGTCAGTGTTTTTTTTAAATTTTGGCTTAAAAACACGATTTAAATTGTCAAAAATCAAAATTTTTTTTATAAAAATTTTCAGTTTAAAAATTTTTTATATTAGGTTTTTTTTGTCAAAAAAATCACTGCACAGAAAAAAACCATCCTTAAATGCAGGCGCAACTTTTTTCTAGGGGGGAGGGGGGCTGAAGACCCCCCCTGGCTACGCCACTGCTACAGAGTAGTCAAGAATTTTCTCATCGAACAATGTAATACAATATTAAAGACACATAAAAATGCCCGAAAAGTAAACCATACATTCCCTGGTACTGACGCAAAAAGGGTATCTGGTATCAATTTGTGATATTTCTTATAAAATACACTTAAAACTAATATTTCTCTGGTTTCACCTAGTTCACTTAGTTTGACATTTAACGTTTTATTATTTTTACTAAAAAATTCGCCAGATTGAGCTTAAATTATTATATGGTTAAGATTTTGCTTTTTTTTATGTAGAAATACATTTTAAATGGTTGTCTGTTCCTTTAAATATTTATTAGTATAAGTGTTTTCTCATCTGTAACAGGGCTTTATAAAATTTTACCAAGTTAAAATGCTAATACGCCAAAATTTTAACACATTGTAAAAGCTTGTTTATTGAATGCAAATATTCCTGTATACATACAATCGTTTTTGTTTATTTTTAGTCGCCAAGGTGTTTGATATGTATCAGCGTGGATTTAGCTTTATGCTATGATTTTCTTAGAAAAAGCATCAACGTAAAATCTATTTCATTTATATACAAATATGATCTTGATATCACTTCACGGATGCAAGACAACTTGCCTTGGAGGAAATGTCCATAAATCGCTCGTGAGCATAAAGGACAACTCGCCCCGGATGCGAGTTTTTATAATTCAAAAAAAAAAATATTGCTAGATTGCTATTTGAAAATAATAAAAAGTAGTATATATGAAATATTAAACGCATATCGATGTTATCTCTGTAAGTTTTTTATGCTTTCGTAATAAAATATATTTATCATAGTTTTTTTGGTATTTTTCTAAACAACCCCTATCCCATACCTCAACCCTATCCCCTACCGTAATATTAACGTTCGCAAAATTTTTTAAATATATGTAATATTTTAGACTTTTTTTTTTTGCTTTGCTATGCATTTCAGTTGTGGTTTGCTTCTTTTTCTCTTGAATTGCATTTTTTAAAAAAATTAAATGTTTTTGTCTTTTGATTAAAAGCAGTTGAAGGTAAATATTCAATTAAAGGCAAGAGAAAATTTTTTTAATGTAAAAAATGGTATTAGAACAGTAAGTAGTATAGATAAATCGACCATTAAAAGGTTTTATATACATTTTATTTGATTTTCTTTTTTTTTGAAATCGAATATAAATTTTTTTTAATAAAAATCTACGTAGTTAACGTATAAAATATATGTTTGTATCTCGTATACCTCGCATCACGCATTTTTACCAGTGTTTTTCGTTTTTTTTTGTTTTTTTCACTAAAAACATGCCTCCGGGGCGTGTTATTCCTTTATGCCCCGCAAGGCGAGTTTTGGACATCTCGCTTTAGAGCGAAATTCTCAATGCCCGTGTTAAGTTTTTTATTAGGAAAAGCATTTACGTAAAATCTATTCCATTTATATACAAATATGATCTTGATATCACTGGCATATTTATAAATGTATACTAGCCACATTGCACATTTTATCTAAAATTAATAAAAAACAAAAAAAATTGATTTAGTTAGATTTGTAGTATAAAAGTACGTAAAATTGCACGAAATTGCCTGTGCTCTAAGATGCGCAAGTCAGAGACAAATATGCAAAAAATACGACTTTATATGGTGTTTTTCACTTTTTAATAAGCAATGGGTTATTTATAGGCAGAATGAGATTCTATTATTCATTCAATTTTTTGTTTGTTATTTGGTCGTAAAAAAAATTAAGCTTTTCTTTATACAAAAAATATGGCACACAATAACGACCAAAGCGTTTTGTATACTGAATAAAATATCCCGGGATTGCGATTTTTTGTGATTTTTTCATCCCGGGAAATCACATCCCGGGATTTTGGGAACACTGGCTGCAATCAAGCCCAAATTTTAACCCTAATCGTATACACTGTTTTTGGTAGTAAAAATTGCATTATGAATCTAAAAATATCGAGTTACGTGTTCTTCAGCAAAAATTTACATGGTTTTACCAGAATATATAACCCTCACGTCGTTATATTTTTTCAGGGCTTTACTGTGTAATATTATCTATTTTACTACTAAAAATGCGCTTATATTGTTTTTACGCATGACATATATATTCATGCAATTTAATGTGTTTCTTAAACAGAAATTCTTTTTACGTCCCCTTAAATAAACTAATAAGTTAACATTATACCAGCAGCGCCCAAAAGAACTTAATTCGAGAATATAGTTTCTTAAATTAACTTGCTAGTAAACGAGTTCTTCTCTTTTAATTCAAACTCTTTCTTCAGTCTTTGTACTGCACTCTGTGGGCGTAAACTTTTTTTTTAATTCTTGAATAAATTTAGCCTTTTTTCAGTTTTTTTCATAGATATTTTATTATTTAGACCCCTGTATATCTGCATAAAACAAATATGTTATTTTTCTTTAAACTGCAATATTTATTGTTTTTCTAGATTATAAATAAAACGGGCCGAACCTATTGTAATTACTTGCATGAGGATGTCTGCAAACAAGATTCAATATAACATTTAAAGAAAATTTACTGCTTACAATAGGTACTATGCAAGTATAGGCAACATAGTAAATTTTAAGTATTTCTGCACTAACTCGTGTGGGATTTTCTCAAATAGAACACTTTAAGGCATTGAATTCATACCCACGTTCTCGTATTTATTAAAAGGTATCGTTTAACGGGGCAATTTTTGCATATCCACTAAACTAACCAATGTCCCATGTCTCGCATTTTTGTTTTTTATCTACAAAAGTTAACAACGAAAAAGTAAAAAATACATAAATATAAGATGGGTTCTATATATAGAATTTTGTACCATTTTTAATATTAAGAAAGAAATACACCACGTCTTTTTTTAATTGGCTTATTATTGATCTGCGAGCACGCGCTTAACACGGAACAAAATAAAAAAATTTTTGTACAATTAAATAGTACAAAGGAGTTTAAAACCTAATATATGTTGTTTTTTTTTGCAATAAATACTTGTTTGTTTCTGTAAGTGTCTAATAAAGTAATTTTATATAAAATTCCAAATATGAAATACCATAAATATTACGATTTTTTCTGATTAAAGTAAAAAATTTATTTTTCATACAAAATTGCAGTTGTTATAATAAATTGATTTGTTTATTAATTCACAAAAAAATCTGATTTTATACCATTTCAAAAAGTAAAATGTTAATTTTTTTGTAAATAAAGCTAAATTTTGCGCCCATATCATATATTTTAACGGAATATCTCTTATCAAAAAATTAGTGTCTATGATATAGTTCAAAAAGTATTTTCGATATATAACACGTTAAGTTAAAAACCTAAATACATAATTTTCCTCACATTTACTTAAATTGACATATAATAATAAAAAACTATAGATTACAGCTTAAATTTTTTTTTATCGTTCTAGTAGTAAAAAAAGCTATTTTATAAATCTTACATGCACCTAAGTTATGTATACAAAACTTAAAAAGTATGTAAGTAAGAAAAATTTAATTATCGAGCACTATTCGCCGTTTAAATGCATTCATTTACCTCTTTTAAAAAAATAAAAACATATAAATGCAACTTTAGATGATTTTAATGGTGCTGTGTATGTAGGATCATCGTTTAAAAAATAAGAAATCAAGAAGTATAAGTAAACATAGGTGATTTGAGTACACAATTTCTGAGTAATAGATGGTGTTTTTGTACCCCAAACAGGGGTCCCATCCTTAATCGGTTAAATATATTCTTTTATAAAAACCCAACAAAATAAATTATTTTTACTTAAATTAATTTCTATCTCAATAGTGTTAACTTTGCTCTCAAATCATCCGCTATTTGCACTATTGCAAGTGGTGAAGATGTAACAAAATATGGTATTTTCACTTTAGTCGTGTCGTCTATTACCACTTCTATTGATAATTTATTGTTTTTTATTTCCTTAACCGACATTTCAATGCCCTTTAATATGCTTTTATTGTTTTTGGCTGCAAATATCATAATATCTCGTGATATTTCATTGCAAAGAAATTTAAGAATTTCTTTTATGGAAAATACATTAAGCATACAATCTCTTGCCCAATCAAAGTTTTTTTCAGTTCTATTATTTATAAGCATTTCTTCAATTTTACCAATTATATTTTTATCATTCATTTCTTGTAATATCACAATTAAATAGGAAAATTCCATCTGGAAAGGTGGTGCAAATCTACTATACATAAATAAGGGTTGAATGTTAATCAGCGGTTCTAGTAGTTTATATGTTTCCCATGCGGTTTTCTCACCTGAAGAATAATATATCATACTGAGACACTTGTTTATATGTTGATAACAGATAAATAGTATGTGTGTTAAATTAAATTGAATTTCATCACTGTGTCTAAATTTGTATGGATTCTTTGGATCTATGCATTTTCGTATGTTTATATAAAGTACTATATATGACTTTATTAACTCATCCCAATGTTGCAGAATAGCTTTTATTGAGAAATATACATCATTGTTTATACACCCAACATGCAAAGACTCCCATTTAGCAGGCTCCATACTGTTCCAATATTGTATGGCTACACTTCGAAATTGAGGAAATAAAATTTCAAGCTGTAAAAAGATTTTCTTCACTTTGTCTCCAGATCCCGTTAGCTGTGTTTTATCTTTTACTTCAAAAAATGATTCATAAATAGTGCTTCTAACATCTATAAATATTTGCTTAATTTTATTTCTCACTGTTACTGGATCAAGGCCACAGCTTTCAAAGTGTGATGGTGTTATCGTTTTTAAATTATAAACTATATTTGAAATAATCATACTAACATTCAGTAGCTCCGACAAGTTTTCTTCGAATTTAGCATCGGGTATCAATGTTAAATCTATTAAGTTGACTTCACGTGTTTCCACTTCATAAGCTTCACAGATTGTTGTTATAAATGATAAAAAATCTGAATATCCAGAAGATTTTTCAGAGATATGGGGGTTACTAGAATCTTCAATGCATATCGTTTTATGTGTGACGTGGTCTGTACTTTGTGCATTATCAAGTCGGTATAGGCTGACTATTGAATGCATGTGGGTAAAACCCCAATCCGAGCATAGTTTTTTTATATCATCTAAGTTGGGATTGTCAATTATTCGTTGTGTATTCGTGAATGTTTCTTTAGACGGTGATATAAAGATTAGCATTATTGATAATAAGAAAGACATTATGGGTAAAATTTAAAATAAAATAATTTGACTGTGTGAACATTTTAACTTTATAAAAAATATAATAAAGTTTAGAAAAAAAAAATATCGTTGTTATTATTAAAGGGTCGCAAACACATTAAAAAAAAATAAAAAGAAAAATTTTTAAGTAAAAATTAAATTAGAGATTAATTTATACAACAATTATACGTTGCTTTAAATTTCTATAATTATCTGTTTTTTTTAATAGTATAAAAATGCGGAAAACTTCAAAAATAAACAAAACAGCATACCCGTCATTTATTTATGTTTAAGACTATTTATATTATCAGGCAATATGAGAAAAACAATAATATTAGTTTTTAGACATGAATGATTGCATTGTGGCTCATATTAGAAATTAAAATGACGTTTTCATGAATTCCTAGTAACATATACTAGGCAGGGGTACCGAATATGGTATGGTAATATAAGCGGGTGCTTAATTTTTTTTCCCGCCCATAATGGCCATAATAATAAATATGGAAAAATGGAGTATTTTATTTTTAATAAACAAACGGTAATTAAAAAAAGTATTATCATGATATTTTGGACTGCAAAAAGCTATGGTTTACACATAATATGCTTTTTTTGTTTGATAATTATACGCTACAAACGCAATTTTGCATTTTTTTAGTATTATTTAATCCTTTATATTTATTTAATCTTTTACAAATGCAATGTATTATCTGAAACAGCAGAGTTGTTTTATCTAAATTTACACTTTCGGTCTAAATTAAGAAATTTTATATTTTTTTAGTAATGCTATAGTGATATATAAAAATCTGAACAAAAAAAAAATTGAAATTACATTATTCTTTTTTCCGAATTACAAATTGTTTATTATTATTTGCATGTAAAACACTGGAAAAAAATACATTTTTTACAATAATAAATGGCGTTTTCATAAATATAAAATATAGCAAAAATTATGGAAAAAAATGCCGCCCATAATGGCCGCTTATTTATGGCCATATATGGCCCTCGCTATAAATTTTTCAGCACCCCTGATACTAGGTATCCCAAAATAAACGGACCCAAAAATAGGGGTTCGAAAAATTTTCCAGATTTTTGTTGAAAAGAAAAAAAATAAAGAAAGAAAAAATATATAAGGTTTTAAGCACAAAAAAGCAAAAAATTGTAACTGATAAAGCAAAAAAAGGTTGATTTAATATTAAATTACTAGATATATTCTACCCAATACCAACCTCTTCTAAATCTCCCCCGTTATTCTCCCTTACTAATTTAGTTGTATTAAAAAACTCTTAAATACCGCTACAAGTTTTTGCTTTTTTTACAAAAGAAATTGTAACAAAAAAATTAATTCTATTTAAAATCATTTGATTTTTTTGGGTTATTTGAAACTACTTTTGACTTAAGATACCTCCAAAGATAAGAATCAAAAGGTTATAAAGCAAGTGATCTCAAAAGTCAAATAATATTTCCGAACCCTAGTATTATTATTTCAAGAAATTTACCTCTTTATAAATTCATTGTTTCTGCTGCTGTATGGGCTGTAACCTTATCTTGTTCGAACCGAACCTTCACTATCAGCACGGCATCTTGATAAAAATGTGCTTATTAAACATTTCAGGATATTTTTTACCGTTTATTGCATCGCATTTTCCCAATTCATATTTAAAAAAACACCTAAAAGTACGGTTTTGTAAAATAACGCACCGAACATTTGCTTTTTGACATGTAATAATCTTTTATACAAAATATAGGCATTATAGTTACCCCAAAAATGCCTATTTTGTTTATTAACGCTTCATTTAAGCTTTAAAACGGCTTCATCGCTAAATAAAATATTTTGAGGCAAATTCTCTTGTTTAGAAATTTCAATTTCATAATTACGCTAAAATTATGTCTTTGTTGTAAGTCACCGGGTTTAAGTGTATAAAATAATTGTATTTAATACAAAAAGTCCGTTATTTCTATTCTTTAAAATAAGTTTTTAATTGAATGTTTTAATCTGTATCTGTTATGAACGTTTCTAAAAGCTAGAGAATTATATATTTCTAGAGAATATTGTAATGATGTAATTTAACACTGGTCTGACTGATCTTTTTCTGCCTCTACCCAATTTTTCATCCACATATACCATGTCTTTGAAACGTTTTACTAAATTCTTTATTGTTGTTTTTTGGGGTGCAGGTTCAAAAATGATATTCTTTATTTGCGCTGAATTTTAACTTAAAGTTTAAATTTGTAACAATAGCCGTTTTTTTTTGACTGTGTCAAGGCTAGTCACTTTCTATTTTTACCTTTTTGTGATTGTAGAGATTACATATTTAAAAAATAAATTTAACAAACTAAATGCATTTTCAACCTTTTATCATCTTTTTATAGCCTTCCTTAACATATTCGTTTTTATTAGAAAAAATCGGATAAATTATATTTTCTTTTTAAGTTTTTTACCTCTTATTTACTTACTTTTTTTCTTTAAATTTTTTAGATGAAACAACGGCGGATAAACACATTCGGGGCCCCGGGGGCACTTGTCATTTTTGGGCCCCCTATTTGCAAATTACATTTTTTTTTAAAATTTTTTACAAAAATCAAGGCTTTGTTTACAAATTACTTTTTACATGCAGATTTGGTGTTTTGAAAAACAATAAAATAGGTATTGGTATAAGAAGTATATAAAGTATGATACGATCATAATTAGGGTCTGGAAAAACATAGGGTGTGTTATTTTATTTTTTAATCCCTTATATAACATGGGGTCAAATTGAAGCCCGTTATTTTAATATGTAGTAATAAACCCTATTCAAAACTTATTATACTCAAAACAAATCTTATATATACGTTTATGCAGTAAAATTAATATTTTAAAATGAAAAATAAAGTAGTATATCCCAGGACAACAAATAAAATAGTAAAAATATATAATTGTAGAAGGATGATAAAAAAAAAGTATAAATAAATGTAAAGTTATTCTTTATTTGAGTGTACATTTTTTTGCTAAATAAACACTGTATTAATTTGCAACATACTATATTTTTGGTCGTTTTTTTTTAGGTTTACTATATTGTTATTTGTTGTGGCAAAAGAAGAAGAGGATTAGCGGACACAAAATCGACTTTTATTAACAACTGTAAATAAAAGTGAAAATAGTTTACCCTGCGTAAAATTACTGGCAAAAACATGTTCTTGTGTGCTGATTATCTTCTATTTATGTGAGTGTTCTGCTAAAACGGTATAAGTAATACCATTATACGATAGGAACACGTGTTTATTCTACAACAATCTTTACTACACGAATAGTATTTTAAGTTATACATACAAGTGTTTTTACTGCATAGTATGCAAAAAAACGTTGTATAATTCATTTGTTTTGGAGAATTATACATTTTAACTCACCCATTTACGGAAAACATCAACTATCGTTGTGTTGATTTTTTTGTGTTTTTAAAATTTGTCATCGATATTAAACCCACAAAAAACATTGTTTTTATTATTAGTATAAAATGAAAATGCTACATAATGATCCACTTTTTTTTACTTTAAAAAACAATAATAACTAGTAATAATGCAGTTAGAAAGGAAAAAAGTCAATAAAATTATTGTTTTGTATTTTGAGTAATTTTAAAGCTATTTTGCTTACATTATTATCTTGAATATTACCCTTCATAAATTTTTTTTTGACTATATATCTTAGCTATATAGCAAGGGTCTATCACTTAGAAAACCGTTTTTTTATGAAAATAATTATATTATAGCAGGTTTTGTTTTGAATTTGCCTTTGAAAATTTGTTCTTAAGTAAAAAAAAAAGTTAGCAATATTTTAACCATATATACAAAGGCACTTTATAAGCTGCAAACTTTAGGGCGTGTTTGATTCGCATAAATGAGCGTTTTTGAGCTACTCATTAATGACGTGTAAACGAATTTGCACATCGTAATTTTTTTCGTGTCGTTTTCGACGACCATAAACGTTTTTGCAGAAACAGTAATAATCGAAACGATCAAAAACGATTAAGCGTGTCGTTTTCAATGACGTAAAACGTTTTCCAGCCCGTTTGTAAACACTTGTCAACGTTTATGAACTAGAGTGTTTTTTTTTCGTAAAAAGCGATGTTTAATGGAATAAATTATGACGTCAGAAACACTTTTCTCCATTTGTCCTCTTTCTTGGGGCATGGTTCCAGACAGTGGCGTAGCCAGAATTTTTTTTTGACCAGGGCTAGTCAGTGTTTTTTTTTTAAATTTTGGCTAAAAAACACGATTTAAATTGACAAAAATCATAATTATTTATTTATGAAAATTTTCAGTAAGAAATTTTTTTATATTAAGTATTTTGTCAAAAAAATCTCTGCACAAAAAGACCCCCCTTTGAATTCAGGCGCAACTTTTTTCTATAGGGGGGGTGGAGGGCCCCC
>JAQFYM010003331.1:0-19015 GCA_034694785.1 Agrenia bidenticulata | reverse complement strand
CCGACTGTCAAAAAAACTTACTATTTGCGTGGATTTATTCTGGTTTTTTGATCTTACAGGCTTTTTTAAGCAATCAAGTCGTGGTACAATGAAGTTTTAGATTTTGGCATTTTTTTTTCTTTGTTTTACAGCAAAAATTTTATTTTTTTAATGAAAATCGACACAAAAATAATTAAATTACAATAATTTACATTAATGTTTATATTTAATATAAAGCGGAAACGAAAATATTACAGATAAAAAAACTACACATCTAGCAAAAAGTAGATTTTTGTACACTGACAAACATGGAATATTTTCGTAAACCAATTTGCATATATAAGCTGCAGTTCGTAGATTGTACTTTTTTGGCATTTTTGTTTTTGCAATATATTGGTAAAGCAGAACAATAGTTTGTTGTAAAAATTACAAACCGTTGTATTCGCGGAGATAAAAATGCATTTAAATGTTATGTGCATAAAGATGATACAAAAAAAAATTGTTTCGAATTATTAACTGCTCGATAATAAGCTTATCAAGTTTTTTACGTAAAATATCTACACTCACTTGGTATGAAACATTTTACGTTTTCGTGCCTATTTGAACACAGAAAACAACTTTATACGTAACACTGTTTGTACTAAGTATTTACTGCTTTTAATTGCAGTTTATAATTAAAATAAAAATTGAAAACTTTTCATATGTATAATTTAACTTTTATAAATATTTTTTTTTCCATACGAGCAAATAAATCTAAATAATATGTTTAGTTATTTATCATAGGTAATGATAGTGTATTCGTCTAACACATTATAAATCTCAAAAGTAATTTTTTTTTTTTTTTGTCATGATATACAATAAACAGATTAAATAATTCTACGGCGTGTCGGGGTCAATTGAAAATTTGTAATTTATATTTTTATTTTTTACAAAAAATGATCTCAATCGTTTAAGGTTAGCAGCGAACTAGTATACACTCTTGAAAACCCTTAATACCTACTAGGAGCTTCTGAGATTACATGCAATTGTGATAAGATGGAAAAAAATGACGGTCTTTAAAATTTTCGTATAACAAATAAATACATTCTTTTAAATATAGTATTTTACGAGGTTGAAACACGTTTTCTGTGTGGTATATTTTTTAAAAATTGTAAATATGACAAATCTGAGATGAAATAAACACAGACATATGTCGGATTTTTATGTATTTCTAAACACGACCACAAAAATAATTTTTGTAAAAAACTTAAACAAAAAGCGCACTTTAAACAGCAATTTGTATACCTGGCTACAAAAAAAATATCCAAAAGTATGTAGAATAATAAAATATCTGTGTCCACACGCTACAGCGTATAATGTAAAAATCTATAGATTTTTTGGTCAAGTTATAACAACGTCTTAACTGTATGGTATCGTTGGTATTTTGCACTTTACTTATATGAACATGGTAGAAAATAAAGGAAAAAAAGACTTTGCTAGGTTAAAACTTACGGAGTTTATAAAATATAACATTTGTACGGTCAAAAAAATCAAACAAGAGGTGTCTAGAACTCAGGTTTGCAGTTTTTTTTTTGTTGCAACTACTTGAATGCTGTATTTGCGAACAAAAAAACTTGCAAATACCATTGCTGATTTTTTTTTTGATGGTGATTTTCCGTAGATACCATACTTGTAGCCGACATTTGCTTTGAAAGCTTTTAAATAATGTTTTTTTTTATTTTATAAAGTATTTTTGTAAAAACTGAATCTATATAATACGTAAAAAGTCCCTAATGTCGTAAAATTTATTTACGGGCGCTTTTGACTCGGTCAAGTGGACAAGTTTAAAAGCTCGACAGTATATATTTTTACTAAGAAGTAAACAAATACAATGCACTTACCTTGTGCATTAAACGTGCAAACTGTATTGCAAGAACCGGAATGCAGCTTTTAGTGTTATTTATAGTTGTATAACCAAATCACATTTGCTTTACCTTTTATTACATTTATTTAACAAAAATTACACCCATTTATTTTTTTAATCCTAAAATGCAAAAATATTTACGATTGAAACCTTGATACTTGCAGGGTGTTATATGCATAGTTCACAGACCAAATATGTATTTTTTTCTTAACATTTTGTAAAAAAAAATGTCAAAAATGCGCCCGGCTGCCTATAATTTCAAAGATCGCCTCTGCCTGTAGCAACTTTCGATGAGTAAAAATTGCTCAGTTTTGTGTTTTTTACGCCTAAGCTTACAAAAAGATAATTTTAAACGTAGAAAAAAGCAAGCGATTCTAGACAAGTATTCTTCTTTGTAAGATCGCAAGGTAAAGCAAAAATTATAATTCGTTATATAGGAATGCGTTTACGGTGTTAACAAAAAGAATGTTCATGCATAGGATGCAGTATAAAAATGATGCTTTCATAACACCCGGAAGCAATAAAAGCAAAACTCAACAGCGGCGTAGACGACTGGGTTTAATTGGCAAAGTTTGAATACAGACGGCAAAAAAAGCCATTATAGCTAGATTTTCGTAATCAAATCAGAAAAAAAATTTTAGGGCCAATGAATGTGGTGCAAAGAAACGGCATTATAACTCGTTTAAAAAGTATTTGTGTATGTTTCTGCTGGTGAGTCGCCGACAAAAAAACTTCCGTATATAAAAAAAAAATTGAGTAGAATGATCGTAAGAATGCTTGAAAAGTCAATGCAATTAGTAAACCATTAGTGCATAGATTTCGAATTGCCAGATTCGTATAGGCAAGGTTTTTGTAGTTTGTTTGTAACTTGCCAGGTTTTTTGTTTTAAACATTTATTCTAACAGTCAGAGTTGCAAGGCTTTACGAACTCCTATTAATATATTTTAAGAAAACTTTTAAGGGTTTTCTAAGCACGGGTTAAAAAATTTTGTACATAAAATATGATAAACAATTTATAAAGAAGACACTAAAGGTTTGGATGCACCAAAAATACGAAAAAACGAATCATACACAGTAATACAAATTAATGGTAAATCTTGTCTACAAAAAGTACATAAGGCCGTTCAACATATTTCTTACGCTTTTGTTACAAGCAATTTACCCGCAATATATTATTTGAAAAAAAAACTTATAAAAAAAAGTTTAAACTTACTGTAAAAGCAATTAGGTAATATACAAAATATACAACAAAAAAACTAAGAATGCATGCTGCTGGTGTCATAAATAAGCCGTAGTCAACAGATTTAAAATATATTTGACCCAATTTGTAAGAAAGAAATTAATGATTAGATTTATGCACATTAATTGAACACGATTTTAAAAGTGAATGGTTAACTTGCATTTCAATTCAAAAAAATAATTACAAGCAATTATCGTAATATAATCGCAATTCTTTTATCTGCTGATTGATAATGGATTTCTACAAAAATCTGCGAAATCCTAGTGCTCGCGATGCGTGGTTGTATCAAAACCAGAAAAAAAAGACAGGAACTCTAGTAGAGTACGCATATAAAAACAAGTTGATATTACAAAGGCTAATTTTTTCCCCGAAAATCTGTGATACTTTTTTCAAGCTAGTTGAATTTGTACATATTTTACCATATTAGATGCAAAAGCTGCTTTCTTCAGATTGCAATAAAACCTTAAGGTATGAAACAAAACAATATTGCGATAAGCAAATAAATATATGTGTATTGCAGAATTTCATGCAGTCTTAGAAAAGCCCAACGCACAAATAAACAATGACGGATCATTTAACTTTGGATATTTTAGCAAACTTGTTATGTATACATCACGATCTGATAATGCTTGTAAAAAAATACACTCGCGCATCGTGCGCTGGTAAAACATAAACAGGCGCCAGCTATGGGAGTGTTAAAGAGATCGAAGTGTACATATAGGCATAAAAAAATTTATACAAATAAGCATAACAGGATCGAACACGATAAGCCCGAGTCTGCGCATTTATCAACTATATAAAATTACAAGCTACTTTAAATGTATCACAGCAGTTTTTCTTTTTGGGGACGGCGATTTGCAAGATAAAAAATATATTCCTTTGTATGCGGACAACGAACAAGCATACTGAAATTCTAAATGGCAAAAAACAAAAATGTTTAAAGAAAAGATAGAGAGTGGTGATGAAAACTAAGCAGCTTATTTGTGTAAAAAAATGCATGGAGGAAAAAACTTATATCTACGTGACGCGTATGAATAAAATTTTGTTATTTACCTGATGCCTTTTAATCTATAAAAAAAAAAACAAGCACGAAAATAAAAAAAATCATTATAAGTAACTTTTGCCTGTTTATCGGCGCTCAATTTACATTTAAAAAACTTTTCAAGGTCGAGCACCAGTTTAAAGCACATTGTTTAAGCATAAAGTCAGTAGCGAAACAAGAGTTGGGGTTGAAGGCTAAATGGGACATTGCCCTATAGAGGTTGTTTTTAGAAAAGACCCTTTTTGTTGTTTTTATTGTATTAAAAAATATCTTGCTGTAAAATTAAAAATTTTTATCAAATAAAAACTTTAATTAAACTTTTATAATAATATGTTTTTACTATAAATTGATATTATGCCGTTTAGGTTTTTTTTGTAATTTAGCCTTCTTGAAAATTTCGTTTTACGTCTGCCCCTGCATTAAGTATTCATTTTCCCTATTTATTTGCTATAATTCGAAGTGCATTCTTACAACAATAGGGCTTACGAATGAGTGCAACAGTATACAACGAATAAAATATCAAATTACCCCAAATGTTAAAGAAAATGGTAAAAAAAAATTATCACATAAAAAAAAAAGTTTACAAATTTTACGGATGGGTCAAGTAACGATGTTGTAGTAAATGCAAACAGTTACAATGCTATGTCTAGCTTAAGTACTAGTATTGCATCAAAGAAAAAGCCATATGCATTGATATTATATTACAAGCGGACACGGCGTAGTGTAACTCTTGCCGCCTTTTTAGACAACGGTTTCAGTTACTAATATGTATATAGAAAATGCTCTTTACTTCAAAATGTTAAAATGCCTTCTGGGCAATCATTCAAATCATATACAAGCCAAAGCGTTATCTTCATAAAAAATGCTTATAAAATATAACGAATCAACCTACTGGTCCCTATAAACGACAAAAACGGAAAACCATACTATATATTTTTTTGTAAATTTATCTATACAAAATACAATCATGCTTACCTACACGACTTGAAATCACCAATATATATTGCGTAAAAACTTGTAAATATAATTTTACAAAACGCAGCTTCTAGTTTTGCATTTTAATACAGACAAAGGTGATATTTAATGCTGTAAATTTCGAACGCGTCATAAAATAATTTTTGATAAGAAATTTTTTTCCAGCAAACATGTGCTACTGAGCAAGCGTTCAAGACATTTTTAAAGAGCTATGATAGTCTAATAAATACAATGTAGATTAGTGGTATGATAATGCAGAAGAAATCACAGATGCGGTATAAGATCTAGTTTATATAGAAATTAGTATTTGCTCTTAATATGTAAGCAAAAGTGCATACGCCCAAATTTGATTGGTTCAACCGTTTTACTAAAATAAAGATCATACTTACTTACAAAAAGACCAAAATGCGGGCAGGAAAGCTCAATATAATATTTTCGCGGAGAGGTTTGCAGATACGAAAAAATATGCCCAAAAAAATTTGGTTTTGCAATAATAGATTCTTAATTTATAGAGATAATTTAACAGCAAAAATGGAACTCAAACGGAGGACAGATTTTATAGTAAAAAGATATTTAACGCAAAAAGGAGTGAAAGTCACGGTGTTGCTGTAAAATTAAAAGATGTACAAGACTCACGTGAAAAAGACACGGAGAGTTCGGAGCCTGGTTTTCGTTGTACTAGTCATATATAAATATTATTATTATACCCCTTTAAAAACAGCTCATGTCAGAAGAAAAAACTAGCTGTCATAATACTCAAAGTACAGCAATCGAATTTCACAAAGTATGCCTGCAACACGACATGTTTTCTGTATGTAATTTTTACTATTATCTTTGGTGTAATCGGTCAAAAAACGGGTTTCAATTAAAATAAATATTTTAAAGCTACATCATGTAATAAAACGTAAAAACAATGCAGTTTAAAGCCTTCTCCTGTACAGAAGATATATTTTTATACGCGTAAACTTGTAAAACTTAAAACAAATTTATTGGCGTAATTGATGAAATGGGTGCACTACATAGAGAAAAACAATTGAAAAGATCTCAGTAATGAGTGTGCAATAAATGAGCACAGTTACAGCAAAAATCCATAAAAACTTCTACAAGAATGTAACAAGGATTTAATACAGATTGTGTTGTATTTTTAAATCAATGTATAAACTTCTACAAAATCTTTTCATTTTTATATTTTTCTAGAAAGTTTTATAACAAACAATTATAGTTCATTCTGCTGTTGTAAACAAAAAAAAATAAACATGCATTAACAACGAATATAAACCTTAACTTTAAAAATATTTTTTTATGATGAAATTTGACTGAATTTTTTGAATTGTCTTCTATTTTGTTATATTAAATATATGGTTTTTTCTTTTAAAACTTATATTGACGTACTTATGTATATAAAACTTTCATGTAAACAAACAATTGTTTCTTGTTTTAGCTTGTAATATATAAAAACCAACCAAATCCCCCTACTTTGAATATGAATTTATATGTAATTTTTTTGTAGTTTAGTACTATAGGGTACTTATCGTTGCACTATCATTTATACGGAATACCACAGTTATATGATTTAGAAGTAAGCACTTGGAGGACCCACATCTCGTAGTAATATAAATCTGCAAATTAACACATTGAAAATAAGAATGATAGTATTGGCTTTATAAAAAACAAATATTTTGCATATTATTATACATTTTTGTGCCCAAAGTTATAACCAACAATTCAGGTGCAATTTTTAGAGACAATTGCTTAAACTGAAAGATCTTTTTTGTACTTTAATGTAAAAATAACACTCTGCATAAAAGTTGTAAAATCTTTTTTTTATACAACAGCAACTCAGTGCACCTTTAAAAGATATATTTCAATAGTAAAAAACAAGCATCCTTAAAAATGTTGCGCCACACAGATTAAAAATGCACGTACAGAAAAAATTACAGTTAAAACTATGGGAATTTCTAGTACTAAAACAGTGGTATTTTTTTTACTATAAATGTAAAGCTGCAAACATGCAAACCTTTCTTACTGCATCGGGTTTTTGAAAAACTCGATAGCGAAAATGCACTGAAAAAAAAGGTTTTTTTTTGCAGCATGGTATATTTTTCTTAAAAGACAGATATCCTGAACCAAACAGCGTACGTAAACACACGGTTTAATCTATATATTTTCCTTTATTTATTTTTATTTAATTTGTAATATTTTATATGTTTTTATTTTCGAAATATACACATACTACTTGCATTGTTACGCGTAACCTATAACCTGGACTAATAATATTTTTTTTTTTTTTTTGCATTTATTTTGGTATTTTTAAATGGTTTTCATAGTAAAAATAGACCAAATGAGTACAGCAAAAACGAAAAAAATATAGTAAGTGCGTATTTGCTAATCTGAATTGGTTACACTTGCTGTTACTATAATTTCAGGGTAGGTTGTAAATCTAATACAAATTTACAGCTCGGAACATAGTTTTCATTTTGAGACTATTGCATTCCCTTACCAAAATGGCTTATATTTACATCGCAAGATATTAATCGGCAAGAGTTTGGGGGACGATGATGTTGTGAGCACTTCTGTAGATAATAACTAAAGCAAAGAAATAGTTATAATTTTCTCTAATTGTTTTTCACGATACACAATAAGTCTTAAAAACACAAGCAATGCCAGCCTGTTGCAAAGCCAACAATTTTATCAACACAAAAATCCTAAAAAAGATTGAGAAAGTGCCACAGTCAAATGTCAAGAGAAAAAGTAAATTATATTCTGTTCTTGGAGGCAGCCAACTACATATATGATGTAAGTTAACTAAAAATATCACATTTAGTGCAATGCCCTGCAGAAAGCTCTGTAAAAGCTAGCCAAGAAATACTAGCATAGAACATACATTCAGCATGTGTGATATCGGCAAATTAGTATAGTTGAATGTATAGGACATGTAGAAATTCGTGCTTTTTAATACGAACAAAAAACTTTTGGATATAAATCATAAACTAAAAACAAAAAAAAACAATTATATAATAAAATAAAAAAGTGAAAATAATTTAATAAAGGAAAAATAGTCAATTATACAAAAAAAGAATTAAAAAAACAAATAATTTAGAGAAAAAAAAATAGAGAAGGCAAATCGCAAGCTTTAAAAAAAAGATAAAATGAAAAAAACGAAAAAAAAGACATAAAAAATAAAAAAGGCGTACAATATCGTACTTCAACGATCATAATAACAGCCACGAGCATAAGAAGAAAGATGAATAAAAAGATTAAGCAGTTTTTTAAAAGCAGCAAGAAAAAAGCGAAAAAGGTTTTTTTAAAGAGACTATAAGATTAAAAAATAAATCACCGAAAACCAACAAAAATCAAACAACTAAGAATAAAGAACGGAAAGAAATACCTAGAAAATATATAAAAAAAATATAGACTAATCGTCATGATAAAGTTGTAAAAAAGACTGTTATAGTAGGTTTTATATCGAATAAACAGAGAAACAACTCAGTATGTAAAAAGAACACTATTAGTATATACAGAAATAAAAATATACAGTATACAAAATAAAAACAGCCAATGAACAGTATAAAATTTAGTTATGTAACATAGATGTGTTATGCAAAAAGGATCAGTAATAAAAACTAAATTTAAATAGCATGAAAAGATGTAAGACATCGCAAATGCAAAAAAAGTACCTCATAGACGCTTTTAGCCATAGAACTGTAGAGTAACGCATTTTTTTGGCTATAATATATAAACAAACGTATGGATCGACATTTAAGATATTAAAGTATACATAAAAAGTATCATTCAAAACAAGAAGTGGTACATAAACGTACTTTTTAAAATATGTAAGGTCATTGTATACTGTTGAAACGTACAGAGACTACAAGAAAAGAAATTCGGTAAAAATGTTGACGTTTGTTTTTGTTGCAAAAAATTTTATAATTAAGCAAAAAAACCGTCATCGTGTATAAAAAGATTCACGAGCTTTAAGCCACAATAATATTCAATTATGAAAGAACCAAACATGGTAGATTTCTAAATGATTTTATTTCTATAGACTTTTCTTAAAGAGTCTTACAAGTATAAAAATACCTTAAGTCAAACAGGCCAGTTATTTTTGCTTGTTAGCATTTTTTGTTTTTACAAAAAAACTAACATATTGAAGGCGTAAGTTATGTCTTTCATGTTTATTTTTGTAAATATGACAACAAATTGGTATATTAAAGTTGTGTTTTTTAATTAAGCGTACTTTACAAATATTATAAAACATCGTTACGTAAAATCAGTGATTTCCAGAAACCTTTAACCTATAATTACGAAAATATAGCATGGATTTGTACTATTTGACAAAATGAATTTTTTGGAATAGATGCTTTTTTTTATCTATAGAGCCCATACCCTTTTTAAGTCCGATAGTAACTGTTTGAGAAACGATTTTTTTAATACATGTAATAGTATATCTAATACATTACATTTCATGGTTAACATTAAAAAGGAAAATGCAAAAAAGTTTTGCTTTTTATGAGTTTCTGCTCAAGAAAATCAAATTCTGTAAACTATTGCCAAATAATATTAATATTTATGCCTGTCGTAATTGCAAAAATCTTTGATACTTTTTTAGTAGATAAGAAATATTACCGACATGGCTGTATGTTTTTACAATAGGGGCAGTGGCGTACCCAGGAATTTTTGAGCCAGGGGGTAGTCAGTGTTAAATGTAAAAGTTAGGCTTAAAAACCTTTTTTTTTGATGTTTAACACTTATAATTTTTTTTGAAAAAATTTGTAATTTTAATTTGTTTTTTTAATTCTTAAAATGAAAAAAATCACTGCACAAAAAAGACTCCCCCCTTAAATTCAGGCATTAAATTTTTTCTGAAGGGTAGAGGGGGTACACCCCCCTTACCCCCCATGGTACGCCCTAAATAGGGGGATCTAAAAAAATATGACCGAGAAAAAATAGGGCCGTATTTTAGCGGCAATAGAAAGAAAGTTAAATCCATATGAGAAAAAGGAAAGTATGTGTATCTAGATGACAAAAATACACACAATTAATGAACACATTGCAAAGACACTTAGAATTGTCATTAAATAATGTGTACATGCAAAATAGTAAAAATAATACAGAAAAAGATTTTTTTTCAGGGTTTTTATAATGGTCGCTTAATAATCAGATTTTGTGTGAAATAAAAAAAATATTGCAAAATATTGTTTTTTTGTTGTATTAATGTAGATAATAAAAAAAAACTGTTGCTTGCGTACAATTTATTTCTGCAATATTAATACCACCTGTATTTACACATGTTAGATAATTAGAGGATAATTTCTCTGTATATTTACTTTTGTAAAAAATCTGTATTAGATTTGTCATTTCTATATGAAAGCCTTATAATCTTTTTTTTTTGAAAATAATAAAACGAATATCAAAAAAAAATCTGACAGTTGCATTTAATTTAAACTAACTATTGGCATGCTTAAAATATCAGGAATATACTAATTCTGCTCAAAAGACATTTTTTAAAGCGCCACTGTAAAAATTTTTACGTAAAAGAATATACTGTTTCAAAAAAGTTTTTCTACCTACAAGTTCGTAAATAATATTTTATTTGTAAATAAGGTCATAAAGCGCATTAAAGTATATCATACGAATAACATATATGCAAAATGCAGGACATTAGTTACAAAACCAAAACAATTTTATGTATTATATGCAGACCTTTTTATTTACGAATAAAATCTTAATTTTTATGTATTTCGTGTAAACAATAAGTTCTTTTGACATTATTTTACGCAAAAGAAAAATAAAATATCTGAAGGATTGCATGAATATGATTTTTTGTTGCATATTGTAAAAAATACAAAGCATACTATATTTAGAATCATCTATAAAAAACAACTTTATATAAAATGTCTATTTTAATTTTTAATTTTGCAAAGCGGTAATAAAATAATGCAATCTAGGTTGGTGTTTTATTTGTAAACAGTTCAAAGTACATTTTTGCGCCATATAATTTTTCTTATGCAATAGCAATTAAGAATACTTGTAAAACAAAGATTTTATACAATAGTGTCAATCAAAAATACTTGGCAAGTTTTTTTATTTAAAAACAAGTCCATACTTTCGCAGAATACTTTTTTTTAGATTCATTACATAAAAAAAGTTTTCACGTTTACTATTGTGTATTTGGAAACGCTTATTTTTGTGTTTTGCTCGCAATAATGCTAAATGAAATGTGTATATAAAAATGAAGCCATGTAAATAATGTTTTTTCTATTTGTTGCAAAGTATGTCTAAATTATTTTTCTCAAGACTATTTAAATAGGTTTTTTTTTTAAAAGTTTTTGCAAGAAAGAATTCCTATTTTTTGTTTGCTACTATTTTTTAAGTAACACTTTTGTGTTGTAAAAATATACACCTATAAAACAGCAGTTTTTTTTTATGCGAAAACAATATTTATAATGCCCTTGTATATCCTTTCTAATTGTAAGGTTTATTTCTAGGCTTTTAAAGCATTATTATGTATTTAAATAAAAAACGATGTTTTTTTTTGACTTGGTTGTTCATTTTTAACCTGGTACGACTATTACGAAATTCCGTAAATAAAGAGGTCTGCTTATATGGCATCAAAATATTTGATAAAGACTATATATGAATAATAGGTATATTTACATAATTTAAAAATCTTTTTTTAATGAATAAATCTAATATACATGTAAAAAATGAAAAAAAAAATTACCAGTTTTTTATATACCTTTTTTGGTATATGAGCAAACATTTCTTGCAATTACAAGAAAACAAAAAAAATAATATACTTTTATTTGTACGCTTTAATGTAAATTCCGTAGTAATATTCTGCAAAAAAAAGAAATATTAAGTAAGATATTATCCTGTACGAAAATGTGTTTTCATTATAAAAAAATACAAAAAAAAAAGCTTGATATATTATTTACTATATATAAACTTAATAATTTTTGTTATCAAGAAATTTTCGATAAAAATAAAACGTGCCTTTAATTTGCATAACATTGAGTTTTAAGGTTACAAATACTTATACAAAATTTCTATATTTTATATGCAGGTTACTGCTTCTACCACTTTCATAATATTTTATAAAAATTCAAATACAATAAAGTATAAAAATACTATATAGCGTAATATGTTTTTTTCACAGTATATTTAAAAAGTTAATAATTTAGCTTTTTATCCTTTACTAGACCGAAATTGCAAAAAAAATGGCATGTTAATTTTTTGAATTATAAGGTGAACTTATATTTTAAGTTTTTAAGTGTAAAGTAAGCATGAGTTTATTTATATTAAGATGATACTTTCTATTTTTTTTCACTTTAACAAGATCTTTTAAGTTACTTTTTTTGTTTTCATTTTAAATAATAGCAATGAAATTTTTAAAAACATGTAATATTTTAGTATTGCATGGTTTTTATAACATAACATTTTTTTAACTTATAATAAAATGCACAAGCATCGTAAATAATAATTAATTTTTTGCACTGAGAAATAGATAAAATTAGCCTTTAAAACCTTAAAATATTAGAGGGGATAAATTTAAAAAGTGTTATTTTAAAAAAATAGTAAGCTTTCGTTTTTTATGGGATCATCCGTTATACGTGTAAAAACGACTTGATACTAGCTTTTGAGTGTCTATGTGGTCATTTGGTATCAGACCTTTTGCATTTTTTTTTCGCTTCTTTATTTATGACATCTGCCTCACTGTCTGTAATGTTTTCTACCAAACACAACATAGTGCATTAACTAGTTTTTTTTGCAATCGAAATCGACGAAAGGTATTAAGAAAAGTTCGTGTCATGTCATTCTTTTTCAAGTCGGAGCATCACTCGTCTGTGATATTAAAAAATCAGGTAAATATATTTTTTGGTGACAAGACTAAATTTTCTCAAAAAAAAAATGTTAAAAAAAAATATAAATACAAAAAAAAAATAATATTATTAATAATTTAAACACTATTTTTTTACATTTTCTGATTTTATGTTTATTCATCTAATGTTTAAAATAATTCAAATGCACATAAGTTTTGTAGTTTTTTATACACCTGATGATATATACAATAAATCCTTTTCATTTTAATCGTTTTTTTAGGTTTAACGCACGAAAACGCAATGCAATATAGGACTTTTATTTTATATATAAGACAAAAGTATTATTTTGATTATTATATTAGGGTTTTTTGTACGTAAAAATATAAGAGTTTTAATGTATATACAAAATTTATTTTTATAGTTCAGAAAATACGTAGATATTTCTCTAGGTTGTATATACGTGTATATTTATATACAACACTATCAATTTTAAACAACAAGGACATTTTATATTGGAAAGTGCATAAATAATTGCAACAATATGCAGGCGTTCGACAAAAACGCTTAAACAGTACACAATATGTGTTTCTTGTTGCAACGGTCAACGTTTTTGCAATATGGCGTTTTTGCAAACATAGACGTAGTAAAAAACATAAGAGGCATGAAAGAACCCACGATTACATAAAGTGGTGTTAGAATTACTAGCAACTGTATTTAATACATTTTGACAAGCCAAAATATATATTCGTTGTCTTTTATCAGTTAATTTTTCGCCCGTTACTTAGAAAAAAACCCAAACTATAAAAAATATTTTTTTCCTTGTGTTTTGAAAGATAAAATGGTACAAAAACTATAAAAAATAATGTACGAGCCGTCTTGTTTACAATTTACAGTACAATCAAGATTAGATAAATATAATAAATAATAAAAAAAACCCTATCAAAGAATACCAACCATATTTTGTATAATTTTTTTTAAACAAAGAAAATTTTAAGCTATTATCCCTCAAAAAGTAAAAAAAATTTCACAAAAAATATTTACCACAGGTAATGTGTATTTTGAGTATAATTGCAATTTGCAAGGCCAACTTTACTTTACCTAAGACAACAGGCAAACGCACGAGTAATTAAATCAATGAAATAATCCTTTTTTTTGCATGCAGAAAACCATATTGTTAAAAGTACCGGTCAATAATATACAAAAGATATGTAAAACGTTGGTTATATTACAAAACATGTTATGATTATATATAAGTGATATTTTAATTACAATGTAATATGATATAAAAGTTATTTGTTGCAAAAACACATATATTGAGGAGATGATACACAAAAAAAGCAAAAAAGTGTACTTACTACAATGATCATATATCAAAAGATTTAAATAAACAAAGGTTAATGCTACAACCCTTTAACCACGAAGCTGGAATAAAATTTTGTTTTGTTATGGTTTCGGTATCTTACATAAATTCGTTTCTTTACAATCTATAAAAAAACAAATAAACAATGTAGTAGTGCACTCAAGCAGACAACAAAACAAAAGAGTTTACCTGTTAGATTGATACACAATATTAATATTTGCAAAATAAAACCAAATTGTATAATTTAAACAATTTTTTATGGCCATATTATGGCTTGGAATTTTTATAACTTATGACTTATATCCAGTGCGGCTTATGTTTTTTTTTTTTTTGAAATTACAAACAATTAGTACAATGTTTCTTTGGCAGTACAACGCGTAATACTACGGTTTCCAGCTTGTAAAATCTGCTTTACGTTTTGGGTACATATGTCTAACATAGGGTAAACTAAAAGAGAAATTTATGTAACATATATGTATATTGATAAATGATATACGTTTTCTTGGCTCTTTTACAATTTTTAAGATTGCTTATTAGTTTTTTTACCCAGTAAAAAAAACCTGCCGAAAAAAAGTTTGCGGTAAAAAAAGAAAATCTATAATTCACACCATGGTTTATTTATTTTTATGCAATTTTCGTATCAATTATCACGTATATTGCTAATCAGTAGAAATGATATACCATATTTTTATAGTTCTGTATTTACACAGTCACAAGCTTGCTTCACAAAAACACATTCAATAACAGTGTCTTTAAAGGTCGTAAACCTTGTTTAAATTGACGAGTTTTTATTTTAATTTTTTATTATTAACCAATCTTATGCTTTAAACTCTTTTCTTAAAACACTGGCAAAATATGTAAAAATGATAATTTATTTTCTCAAGATTAATTTGTTTCTAGTACATTTTTTGCTTTTCGCTTATGAGTACAAAGACTCCACATGTGTACCTGATAGATATTGCTATTATGGTATGGGCATAATATAGAACAGTATCCTTTTATTCACTAAAAATGGTCATTTCCGGTATTTGCGGGCCGTATACTATATACACAACCATTAAAAAATACACATTGTGGCATAAAGTCTATATTCTACATTTTATGGACAAATTTATTTTTAGCAATGTGTCATAATACTACGCACAAAATTACTATAAAAAATATTTCTTTTTCGAGCTTAGACATATAGTATTTCGTTCTTAAAGTATTTTTATACTAGTTCTATATAAAAGCCTGTATATGTTTGACCTCTTTTAAGTATGTACTTACATTATTTAAAAATATCCCCATATGTACAAATCTGAATTGCTAATCCGCATGCTTAAAATGAAACTCGGGACTGAATACATAAACGTTTCATTTTCAATTCAAACTCTAATTCTAAGGTATCGGATTACATCTATTTCTATATTAAATATAATTTAGCATTTTATCGTACTTTTTGTACCTAAAAATTATCATTTGTATGCGTGTTTACGTATTACAATAAATATATAAAGCATAAAAATGTAATAAAAGCATTTTTTGTCTGCTTAAAATCAGTATAAAAAAATATAAAAAAATATAAAAAATGTGTATAAAAAAATCTAAAGATTATTTTACTAGAAAGTACGCATTTTGTTGCCAAAAAACAGGGCAAGTAGTACCGAATTGTGTTTGTTTTTTACCAATTTTTTGTATACTATTTTGCAGAATTTGTAGCGAAAACAATATATCTTTGCAGATAAACAATTGAAAAACCTTTTTTTTAATTTAAAGTGCGCAAAGACATACTTAGAAAAAATGCAGTTTTAAAAGCTCGTTTACCTTACTCATTATTGTTTATATTATTCGCGCTTGTTTTTTTTTTATTTTTTAAAAGCCAAACAAACAATAATGTAGAGTACTATATTCTAAGAAGCTTTTAAATGTACACAAAAATACGTATGTGTTGCAATAGATAAAAAACTTAAAAAAGAGTTACAGAAAAACGCTAGTTCATTTTTATTTTGTAGTATTTGTGCTATGTGCTCTCATAAAAACTCAGAACATGTAATTTTGACGTTTACGTCTTTTTTGTCACGCATATATATATATATTGTGTGTAAAGCATCGACAAATACTTGGCATGTATCGCTTTTTGCGAATAAAATTACAGAAATATATTTTTTATTATACTATATGCAATAAATGTAAATATGCAATACTTTACACTGATGTGGCATTTTTGTTGTTAGTACTTACTTGCAGCTTTATTTGCGTCAGGCAATACTCGATTTTCTTTTATTTTATGCTTATCAACCTTTTATTTACCCGTTTGTTTTTAATAAAACAAGGATCATAAACTTGCTATACCCTATATGTATCAAAGCTGCCCAAATAAACAAGCAAACTATATAATTTGCAATATGATGACAAGCAAGTTGTATGATACGCCGCTGCAGATATAAAATTTTGAGTGTTTGCTTTTGGTTTTATATTTTTTATGTACAAAACAATATTTTAAATCAAATATAAAGACTGTATACTTCATTACATATTATATAACGGTTTTTTCACTATGCATCAGATGTTAGCAAAAAATATTACTTTCATCTAGTATAAAAAGCCTTAAAGATTATATAAAATTTTTAGCAAATCTCGTATTTTTTCCGTATTAAAAAACTTTTAATTTTTTAGTAAATCATATTCAAAAAATGCAATCACATATTATTGATTTTTACAAATCTTAGGTTCGAGGCCACTTACATATTCTTTACCGGAAAAAAGGTATACATAGTGATTCTTATACCAACAAGATTAAAATATCTTTTAAGGTCAACGAAAGGCAAATGCCAGAAAAGAAATGTGTAAACTGTATATAGAAAGAAAACGGTCATTCAGTACTTATCTCAAAAAAACTGTTGTATTGTAAAAAAATTGTACAAAAACAATCAACCAACAAAGATATGCTAAATTCTAAATAAAATAAACCATTATGGGCATATACACCATTTTGAGTATGTGACGAGTCCTGTTTATTCGTGAAAGCAAGAAAAACTATTGTTTTTTTTTAAAATGCGTGAACTCTATTCTAGATATGATTTTATTTTCTAAAATACAATATTTTACATTCAAGTTGTATACATGTAAAGATTTACGATATACAAATAAAAGCAATAACTAGACTTTATCCGCATTATAATGGTTCATAATATAGGTGAACATAATGGCGAAAATAAATGAAAAAAATATAATTTTTTGCATATATTGTACGACAATTACTAGCATTTTGTATAAAAAATCTACCCATGAAGCATTTTAGGTTAGAAGTGTAAACTTGAGACCACAGGATAGAATGTAAATAACCACTCATATACATGCATAAAAAAATGCTGGGCCCAGAATGAAAGATAAATTGCACTTATAAAAGTTAAAAATGATAACAAAAAGAATTGATCAACAATGACATATTTTATTAAGATTTTTTAGTATCCATTGTTTTTTTTTTTTGTTTCAACCACTGTTTGCCGGTAATGAAAGTATTATCAGCTTTATATTCTGTCTATAATGTATAAGAATAATTATTTTTCGAGCACAAAAAATTTTTACATTTCTATTGTTATACACATATATTACAAAGATCAAGTGGTATAACAACTTGGTAAAATATATAAAAAAAGTTTTTTTTTATATGTATATGTGCAAGTGTAAATCACACATATTGCTTGGTACCGTTTAGGCGCCAAGTAGAAAAGTAAAATTTTTGTCATACTTAAATATTAAATCGTGTCTTAAATGTAAAATTTTGCAAAATATAGTATAAAAGTAACTAAAATACTGTATCTTATAAGTATTACAAAGAAGAAAAACATAGTCATTTTCTATAAAAATTTATAGTTTTTTGTAAGAATAGCTGTTTTTTATATTTTTGGCCTAGCATTATTTACGTTACATTTTTTTCTTAATTAATCTTTACTGTTGATTGTGTAAATACTATTTTTTACAGAAAAAATTTGTTATTTTTTTTTATTTGGGCTTACGCAATGAAGCAACAAAAGTATCTTTATTATCGATAAATATAAACTAAATACAGAAGCATTTACAAATTATTTTAGGGGTTAAAATCAAGTTGCTTAAAAAATTTTGTACAACTAAACTAAATATTGGGGCCTTTTTTTGCTGTGTTTTTTACACCCTAAGGCAAAAAATTAGTATGTTTGTCACAAAAATTTGCGTTTTTTAGTCAAAAAAAATAATTTTTTTTAAAGCACTCTTCAAGACCAATTATATTAATAAAATCCTAGCTACGGCATTGTAAGAAATTTGTGTCGATTCAAAATTTTAGTATATACAAATACATCAATATTTATTAAGATAAAAGATTTATGGTTTGCTTATATTGTCTTATACATAGGAAAAAAAAAAGACGAGTTATTAAATTTTTGTAGAAAAAGATATTGATGGTTCACTACAGCTACAGGTTCTGTCAAGCCGGTCAGAGTTCGCCAAAATATTTATTTTTGGTTATTTTCTAGGTACATAAAAATACGAGATACTGTTAGTTGAAATATTAAGTATGGCCTTTGATACAAACGAACTATTAAGATAGAATTTAAAAATGTTGAAATAAAGCAATTTACATTTTATTGGCATTTTATAGGTACCTCATAATTTTATACGATTCATAGATGATTTTGTATTTTTTTTAATTTTATTTTTTGTATGTCAAGCA
>JAQFYM010003330.1:0-19017 GCA_034694785.1 Agrenia bidenticulata | reverse complement strand
TCGGTGAAACAAAAAATATGCTGCTTTGCAAAAAATTTCGTAAAGTGCAAATGAAAAGCTATGGTGACACAGGCCCCAGGTCCTATTTGTCGTTTTGTACTCATCAGCAGTGGTTTGTTTCCATACATTCGTTTTCAAAATAGCTGTGCCAGAAACCCTTGTGCCAATTTTGGGGCTCGTCATCGGCCTTTTGTTAGTGTTTCGAACAAACACGGCATATGACAGGTGACTCGTGTTTTAAAACACTGCATATTTATACATAATCATATTCTACATAAAATTAATCTCTTTATGGTAAGAAACAGATATTACGAAGGACGGCGTATCTGGTCAGTGATGACTTATAATATTCGGGTGCTAACCCGATGTTTCTGGCTCGGAGTGAAAGAAACTGATTCTTCCAAAGATCTAATTGAAAAGACGTCCGCAATAAATCTCTTAGTCGGTTTTGCCTACGCTACCAAAAACTACCTTCGGGAAGAATACTCATGCGATTCTGATCCCGAAATTAGAGATCTCATAAGCATCTCATAAGCCACATTTCCAAGTTCAGAGCACATTCCATTTCAGATTTTCCACCAGAAGCTCACACGCCCAATCCGGCTCGAGAGGACACAGACAGTCGGGTTAAAAATAATAAATTGAGTAATGGTAAACCGGAGGTTTTCATAGACGTTGATCTTGACCATGGAAATGAGCCGAAAAATGCTAAAATTTCATCCAGACATCCCCGACATATGACAATGTCGACAAGGAGGAAATTCGCTATGGCCACCAGGGATACAAAGGATGAAAATTTTACAAGACGGGAAAACATCTACATGGCTCATGACTACGTCAAGCCAACAAATATTCCACTTGAGTTGGCTTACTATATTGATTCTTACTTACACTTACTCAGTCCAGAGTAGAAATATGGTGGAAAATGAGACGTTTAAGGTGATGCTGGCTGGTAAGTTTTAATTGATGTTATAATTGACTATTGATTCAAAATTTATTACCGAGCATTTTTGAAAAAAGCAGTGAACAATTTGATTGATTGCCTTACTCAATTTGAACGGATTCTACGAACCCCAATACCACTGGCTTATTCAGTGCATCTCCATCATTCTATTTGGCTTTATTTGCTATCCCTGCCTTTTCAATTAATAATGAAATTGGGGTGGGCAGCAGTGCCGGTGATAGCCCTTGCAGCATTCGCCTTACTTGGAATTCTAGCAATTGATGCGGAAATCGAAAACCCTTTTGGACACGATGACAATGATTGCCTTTGGACGACTTCTGTGAGGTAAGAGTTCATATTAAATGCTTCAAGTGAACCATGGCCCAGAGGTGGGTTGAATAATTAAAGAATTTGAATCATATTGGTGGTAGGTGATTTGGCAAGAGGTTCAAATGATTGTTGCACACGCCGTTCCAAGCTCCGAACCTGGACATTTACTCCTGAGAACCGCCCATTCGCCCCTATGTCAACTGAATCAGCTTTGGAGTTAAACGAACGGAGTGTTGAACAGCTCAGGGAAATTCTGGCTACGGGAAGGTTGGGATATGAATTTTGGAACGCTGGGTTTCAACCATGAAATAAGTGTTCGCTTCAAATTTTGTAAGGCAAATAAATTTACAATATTGAAATGCTTTTGTAACTAATATTTGTATAATAGTCACATATCGGACTGGGATTATTTCATGAAGCAAATCATAAGATTGTGGAAATATTAGTTGCCTTAGTTGGAAACTTAAAAACAATTACGAGTGAAGCAATTTACAAATACCCCGAGGGCAAAACTAGAAATAAATATAATTATCAGCCAAAATTATATGGAGCTACCTTAACACAACAACACGGTCAACGATATTACAAATATGTTCGCATCAGAATTATATTTACCTAGCTTAGTTATGCAATAAGGGAATCCAATGATTACACCGCAATTGGAATCAATACAAATAAATAAGTTTGACATCAATGAAAACCTCAACGCAAAGATATCTCATACCGTTTTGTAAAATTCTTTAGGACACTGCTGAACGCTGAACAATATTTCTAGCAAACGAAATCTAGATAAATCTTTGAAATTTCATTACATTGCCCTCAATTGAAGATATAGAAATTAAAAATGCTTTTTAATTTCATACTCTTTCATCTTACGTTACATGTCAGACTCTGTCAGAAACTTTGCAGCAGTCCTTATGAATGGAGCCAGAAAGGATTCTCCCTCATAAGAGAAGCATCTCGTAAGCAACACAGATATCTAAGGCTCCATGAATCCAGCGTTGCCATATACAGCATATTAATCATCGCAACAATCTTGGATCGTCTCCATGTCCTTACATTTCCCAAACTAGTAACGAGTTTGGCATTGGCAATAGCTTTCATTTGTTTCGCAGCGTTGCAGTCGAATTTCGAAATATTTGGCACGGAAATGATGAACCTTCTAAATGGAATGAGACAATTTGAAACCCAACAACTTGAAGGTAACAAGTTATTTTCGTATCAATTGACTGAAATGAACTCCAGAAAGCAGTTAAGGCTATGTTTTTTCTTTCTAAGGGATGGGCGTCAGAAACCAATTTTTGTATTGTCTATCAAAATGTCTATCCATTTTGGGAACACTTACGTCCATTTCAATTCCAAGTATCGTTTTCATCTCATACTTGGTGGACCCCTGTTTTCCACCATTTTTGGGATTCATAACCTTCACTAGTTGGAACGGAGAGTGTCAGCCTTCGCATATCTTTGGAATTTTCTTTATAGCTTTGGTGGATATGTTGATTTGGCTAAATCTGACATCTGGAATGATTTTAAATGTTATCCATATATTTGCTTTCTCTTTAAATTTTCTTGTGGAAGCCACAGCTAAAATTTCCGGGTGAGTTTCAATTTTATTCCTATCTGAATTTTTGTTTAAAAAACTTTATGATTGCTTTGGATTTCTGTACTTTGTAAATCTATCATGCAGAATTAATATTCATTGATGCAAATACGCCATTTTAAAATTAGTAAACCCACGAAAAAAAACTTAATTATTACTTGGAACCAAGTAATAATTTAAAATGTCGGTTTTTATTGTTTTTGAAATTAAGGGGCTTAGTGGACTATGCGGATCTTAATGTCTCACTTCGAACCAGATCGGATATTCTACGGGACACAGTACCATCGTTTAAACTCTATCGGGCATTACAACTCATTGGACTACACGTTAATATTTGCTTTCAAACTCTGTTCCTTCCGGCTTTGCTGTTTGGGAGCTCTGTGGAAATAATAATCTCTTTGTTTGTCTGTGTCAAGCTCCATGAACAGTTCACACAGTCTCCTGGCTTATTCATATTTCCAATGATATGCGTGGATGCTGTCATAGTTGCCATTGTCATCAACTCCATTGCAGCTAGGGTAAATACCGGATCTTCTGCTTTGGTCAGGGAGTTTCAAAAGCATGGTCGACATTCCAGGAACGCGTGGATTAAGAAAACTTCCAGGTCTTTCGCTCCTCTCAAGATTCGGTTCATTCACAACTTTATGAGCAGAGATATGCCACTTTTCATTCTAAACTTCTGCATTCTTCAAGCAGGTAGTTTACTCTTTGCCTCTTCGGAGTAAGCTTTGGACTAGAGGGTTATAGCAATTACAAATATTTGAATTTAATCATGGTGAGCATAATTTGGATTGAAAATGTTAATGTTTCTCTATTAAACAATTGAAACGAACTTACAGTTTAATAAATCAGTGAATTTTAAAATAGATAAAACCCGACTCCAAACAGCTACGTTCATAATGTTGATTTATTTTATTCACTAGATGGAAAAACCAATTTTAGTGCAATTATTTTCCCCGTGTACAGTTTTTACGAAATCCCCTTCAATTAATCGGTTTCATTAAATAGAAAATAGATTTCACAATTCCTAGTTTCGGGTTCTTCCTGTGATGGACAATTTTCTGAAAGCTTTGAATAATATATACTTTAAACGGTTATGGCTTCGGATTTCATAACGGTCACGGAAATTCTAAGGATTGGTTCTTACTTTAAAATCGGTGTTAACCAGTAATTACCGGGCCTTGATCGGGAATGCTAATGAATACTTGAATCAACTAACTCTTGTTTGTACAGCCTATATACTGTGGAGGTTAATTACAAATTAAAACGCAACTTTTAAACGAAAATAATTATTTGTCTACACAAGTGCATAAGCCCATTGTTTCCAAAACATGGAGATTGATTTGATATTTATATAAATATACGTAGTTTCGAATTATATAATCCTTACTTTAGGTATATAAAGAGAATGTTTTCAAAATTGTGCAGGATTTATAGTTTACCAGCTAAAATTTAATGGCATTTTGAATCACCATACGACATAATTTTATTTACGATCTAGACTCTTGACTGTTGGGTTTTAAACATTTCCATATTTCAGTGCCAACAAATCCAAGGAAGTATGGAATCAATGGAATGATCATCTCACCAAGAATGCGTCAAAACAATCAAACCGCATTAATGTCTATGATTTCAGTACTTTTGGTTTTATTTACTTGATAGTACGAGTCGTAATACAAAGCTTACAATTAGATATCCTACAAAGCAGCAGAAACTGTGTAAATAATGGCAATAAAGTTCTTTCTGACGAGTGAGTTAAAAATTGTGTTCCGAATGAGTAATTTCAGCTCAAATGTCTAGTTAACTGAACACACCTATTCATCAAGATCTGTCTGTTTATCTGACTTCGTCAATTACCTCTGCAATTAACCAATGTTTCTGCAATAGGTTGGGCCAGATTAATAAAAAAAAATGGCAGGAAGAAGATGAATTGATTGGACCAAGATTCTTTACTGGATTCAATGTCAATCCCGATGATTTAAAAAAATTAAACTTATTTTGACCTTAAACTTAGTCTTTAAAAAATCCTTATTTATACTCATTTCTACTATTGTTCTGGCCAGTATCGATTTCGCCCTGTCCTAAGTTAAACTTGTGTTTACTTCGTTAAATTCCACCGTTTGTCTGCAATATTTTTCGAAAATGCAGAGGCTACTTGTATTTGCCGGATTTCTAAGTGTGGCCACAAGTCAGGGTCCCCTGGAGGCTCCATTTGTACCTGCTTTCAACAATAATCCTTTAGCTTCCGAGGGTTACTCTGAAGGATCTTGCATTGTTCCCGACGTTGTCACCAATACAGATGTTAATTGGGTGATTGGTTAATCTCAATTAGACAATTTCTAAACACCATTTGTAAAATCTTTACTAAAATTTGGATTAACTTTAGTTATCAACCCAAGGGACCTTCTATGTACCAATAGCAAGTCAATTCTCTCACAGAAGACACGCAGAGACTTTTCTTAGTCGTCCCCCAACATCAGAATCCGAAGTTCAGTCCATGTGCTTAACGGTTGAAATTTCGGCTACTCAAACCGGTCTAAATATTTCGAATTTCGGTTACGATAACCGGAACTTCCGTCAATCTTGCTCATTAATCAGTCCTGGTCGTTTTTCGTGCCTTGCATTGGGAGGTTCCAGTGGTGTCAATCCATCGAAAACGAGTAATTTTTGCCTTTGCTTTTCCGAAATATTATTGAATTATTTCGCATGAGTTAACTCATTAATTTTATGATGTTTAAAAAAAATGTTACAGGTATTACTGAAGACCACATCGTTTCAATAGATAATCGTTCCTACTTACTTATTGTTCGGTGCGTTGATGGATACTTTAGAGATTACAAACTCCTTACTACCCGCCCTACAGTCTCTCTCGAACTCTACAACACAGTATTGAACGTGACAAGGAATCTCGGATTTGATGACCGTAGACTTCAGATTTTGTCATATGACAGTTGTCTCAACAATGTGGAGTTGAATACAGCCAACCCTACTCGAAGTATTCAAAGAAGAACAACCCTTGTAGGTTTCTCACCCTATGCTGCCCCATTTGCCCCAAATCCCGTAACCTTTGGGCAGGGTCAGAACCCTTTTAACTTTGGAGTTGGTCAGAACAACATAAACCCTGGTCTCAGTGGTCTCGGTCAGAATCAAAATAATTTTAGATTGCTTGGTCAGGATACCGGAAATCCTGGCTTAGGCCAGAATCCAAATAATTTTGGATTAAACGGTCAAAACCCAGGAGCATTTGGGATCAACCCTAACATCAATCCTCTAGCCCCGAACGGACCCCCATTCTCAGACATCACAGGATTTCAGCCTCCACCACTTCAATTTAACTTCTCCAAATGATCGCAAGATTTGTAGTGTTTTATTATCAGAAGGAAGAGTGTCAATAAACTTTTTTTACATTTTTAATGATCTATTCATTCTCTAATGAAACTATTTGATCGGACTTGATTTTCATAATTCTAAACGAATCCTTCAAACAGGTTGAAGAAACATGTTCTGGCTCTTTGATTTTCTATAAAAAGTGAGACCACCGGTTCGTGTACGTCATCCTGAGCTAAAGTCACGCATCAACTACTGACTTTTGCTGAACGCCTTAATTAACTACCTTCTCAGTTTGAGCTTCTTCTTTTCATGCACAATGGATAACAATTATGCTGTGTTACATGGTTAGTTTTTGCAGCCTTCTCTATCTGTTGTTCTAAGAAATATGACACACTGTACCGATGGGGTACCACAGACCTATAATGAAAAAAGCAAGGGGATATCAGAGTGGTATGAATTTTGCAAGACTTGCACCATTTATGACTATGAGTAAGATACGGAATTCCCAACCTTGAAGAATTGTTGTTTAGGAGAATTGATTCAGTTTGTTATAATTTTTCATGGTAAATCGATCGTTTGAACCAGAAAATTCTCAAGAACTAGCTATTGATCCGTCTTAGATTCATTCAGTTTTAAAGATTCAATTAATCTTCATTTGTCTTGATTAAGAGTGAGAGTCTTGAATACATTTTTTTATCTCATCCTTGGAACAAGTTTTTTCATATTAGTCGAAATAGAATAGAGAGTAAAGTTGAGAGATAAAGTGTATAATTAGTTTAACCACAAATCTAATCAAGATGTTTAGATTGACCAAGGGCAAGGTAACATTCCTTGCCCTGATCGTTTGTTCCTTTGTTTCAGAAAGTGTAGCAAGTAAGTATCCATCCGGTCATTTGCTTATTACTACATGATAACTTCATTTAAAATTAAACCATTAAAAATGGGAAACATTGAGTAATTAAAAAAACCTATCATCACTAAAGCCAATTTTATTTCCTAGTTCAATGTCGATCCTATGGAAGACAGTTGGGGGAATGCGTTTTAATCACAAGATGTCCACGGCTATTGGCAATACTGCTGTCAAGTGACAGAACCCTGCAAGATTTGCGTATGCTTCAGAAACTCACCTGTGTTACAGAAATATCCGACCTTGATAAAGACCCAGTTGTAAGTCTCGGTGAATAGTTTCGAAACTAAAATGATTTATACATCAAAAACAGAAATGCTGATTTGAAATTTTTTAAGGTTTGCTGTCCCTTAAATGAGATTTCGGATTCTTTGAAATTATTCAGCAATTCCAATTTTTCTCCTGCAACTGAATCTCCAAAAGCTCCAGTAGTTCCATCCTCAACTCCTTCAGAACCTCCTCCCCCACCAAGCCCTACCTCCCCTCCGCCTCAGATCGCGGAGTTAGACCGTTTCAAATTCCAACAACTTTTTCCGACTTTGAAGGACTGCAGCATTTCTTATGTTAACGACCGGATTATCGGGGGTGAGAATGTCACCCATGGAATGTACCCTTGGATGGCGAGATTAGGATATAGACGTATGTTGACTATAGTCGTTTCTACAGATAACAATTTAAGCTCTGTTTAAATGGTAGTTAATAATTTTTGCAATCTTTGTGTAGATAAATTAACCGGTCGATTGGAGTATTACTGTGGGGGCTCTATTATAAGCAATCGGTCAGCAATGTTCTTTAAAATATTTGGGATAGAAGTTAATTGTTAAATTAAACAAGTACTTAATATGATATAGATACATCTTATCAGCCGGGCATTGTACAGCCGGTTTTGACGAAAATGTAGTGCTGTGAGTTCCGTTCTTAAGTAAATCTACAAGATCTTGAACATTTGAACTTTTAAGTAAAACGAGATTGTTGAAATTAATAGATCCGAAGTCCGACTTGGCGAGCATGACGCAGCAGTTGATGTGGATTGCAACCAGGAACTGGGAAACATTTGCTCTGTTCCTGAAGATTTCAAAGTTGAACGGATTATAACTCATCCCCAGCATAATACTGCGACTAAGCATAATGACATCGCCCTACTTCGCTTAACTAGAGAAATCTCATTCAGTTCTTGTACGTTTCAAAAGCAACATTTATTTAATTGTTATTTAGTTAAAAAGCATTTAAAATCTTTTCTTACTGTTCTATGCTCAGACTTTGTCCGACCAGTTTGCCTTCCATTTCTGAAAGAATATGGACTCCCTATTCCAGAGTCTTTGGAAACAAGTAATGCCACCGTTGCTGGGTGGGGTCGACAAATGTGGAGTAAGTTTAATATACGGCGTATCTAAATATTTCAATTCAATGCTATTAGATTCATGAAAATCCAATCAATAAAACTTTCTTATAATTTCAAAGATAAAACTCAAGGGAGCAATTTGCTAATGGAGGTAAATATTCCATTGGTTCCTAACCAAAAATGCCAGCAATTATACAGACGTCGAGTATCAATCACTTCTAAACAGGTTATTTAAAACTATGCTTAAGTTTACGAATTAAATAATAGAAAGGGAAATTTAAAGTTCTCATATTTTTTGGATAAGATTTGCGCCGGTGGAGTTCCTGGCAAAGACAGTTGCTCAGGTTAGTTAAATTTAAATTAACAATTAGCTTCTTCATTGCTGAATTAATATTGAATATTGAGCAATTAATAAATTAAACTTGGATTACAAATTGGGCTAAATTGAAATTTCTAATAGGCGATTCGGGCGGTCCACTCATGAAGTTGGTTCACATCCCAAATCAATTTTCGAAACCATTTCAAGTTGGGATTGTGTCATTTGGTCAAATCCAGTGTGGAGGTGCATTGCCTGGAGTGTATACCCGCGTCTCAGAGTACTTACCCTGGATCTTGGCGAATATGGAGTCTTAAATAGGAAATAATTTTATACTTCATATAATTAAATCCTAAGACTCAAAATTATACTATTCACCTTGTAAAACGTATTTAAATATTTATACTAATTTGCAAAATGGACATAAAAGTGACTTAAAATTTGTCTACCTAAAACCTTTAAATACATCTAATTGCAAACCATGATTTATTATTTAAAAATATTGCACAGTTATAGTGCTACTAATATTTCCTTTTCGAATCTGAAACAAGCTCATCATAAATACTAAATTTTTCATGAGTCCTCTGTGTTTTTAAAATATGGAATTCGAATTGAATGAAACCATGTTTTTAAGAGCAAGGAATGAGTTGCTGGGTAAATTTATTGTACGCAATTTATGATTTAAATTACCAACAATTACAGATATTATCATTAGTCCAATCAGACTTCCCATTTTTTAATGATATTAAAATACATGTTCCTCTGACATGTTCCTCAAAATTTCTCTGACTAATAAATTAAATCTGCTAAATGTTAAAATTCCAATGAATTTAAAATTTAAACAAACCTACGGGAACAGAAATTTAATAACCGCTGTCACCAAGTCGTTGAGAAATAGTCCTTGAAGAAAATCCCATAATCCGCTACATTGTCATTAACTGTTTGAAAAACTGGGTGCAAAATTCGAGACGCTCCATCGATACAATCGATTGGAGTATGAAACTGCTTTTCCCGATTTACTTTAACAGCCACGGGATCTTCATCCGTAACCCAGCCGGTATCTACAGCATTCAACAGTAATCCATACTTCCTGTAATAAGGTGCTGTAGTGTGCACTAGCATATTTAAGGACGCTTTGGCACAATTTGTGTGAGGATGTTGAGTAGCTTTGAGACGATTGAACTTCCCTTCCATCGCAGATACAAGGACAATCCATCCAAAACCTCCAGCACTCGTCGATCTTTTCAAAAGTGGAGTGAGTTTGTTCAGAATGACAAAGGGAGATATAGAATTGACCAACGTGACTTCTACAACTTCCGCCGTCTCTACTTGATCTGCTTCCAAAGTCCAAGTGTTAACTGGACGAAGGTCCAACTGTTGATGATCCTCGTCATAGCAGTCTGTAGGGAAGTATTGGTCCAGGTTTTGGCAAGACTTGAGATCATCCGGATGTACCATTAGCTGAGACGACAATGTTGACTTCGGAATCATTCCAGCCCCTTGTATTTGTAACAAGCTAACCTTATTTGACCTATCCTTAAGGGTAGAATCTGTATGCCCATCTTCAATTGATGAGCATTGGTCCCAGCAATGAATTAAGGACGAGTATTTTATATCAGAAGAAGATTCCTGTTGCAAAAGATGCTTGTAAAATGCCACTGGTCGCCGGATTGTCTGGGCAGCGTTTTGAATCAGGATATCCAGCCTTTTATAAGTGCGGTTAAGGTGATCACAGAACATTTGAACGTCCTTAAGGAATCTCAGGTCCAAAGGGTAGATGTGCAACCGGTCATTCCAATTGTTGAAGTCAAGTTCGTGAGAATATCGTTTGGTGGCATCAGCTGGAAATCTCGTGGTTATAATTACCATCGCCCCAGCTCGAAGAAGTTTCAAAGCCGTTTCATATCCGATTTTTATTCGACCACCTGTTACTAGTGCAATTTTATTTTCTAGATTTGCAGTTTCAGATCGCTGTTTGAAATTCAACTCTCCACATTTGGTGCATAATTTCGAGTAGAAAGGATGTTTCTTAGAAATAGGATTTTTACAAACGTAGCAATTGTCAAAAATAGAATTTTTACTGCTAATTCTAATTGCAATTTCCTCTGCGCTTTCCTTTTCGATCTCTTCCTCCATCAATTCCATGGGTGACAGATCTTCGTTCCGGATCATTGCCAAGGTGGTCGCGTTGGAGTCAAACACAGTCGACCATTTGTGAACTGTCTCTTGCCGTAATTTCATGATTCCTGAATTCGGCGCAGAGTTCTCTTTTAAAGATATTTTCGACAATCTTTGAACTTTTGTATTTCTTCTGTAAAGAATCGAGGCTGCGGCAACTCGCAATCTCAATAATGGATTATTTGATATTTCATCGTCACTTCTTTGCTTAGGGATTTGTGGGAGGGAATATTTTACCAAGGATCCGGAAATTCGTTCCAAGTCCTGGATAATTCTTTCGATTTCCCAGCTGGATAACCCTGTCTCTTGTTCCAGGATTTCGAGAGTCAGCAATTCGTTTGGCATCGAGTGGGGTGGTTGATAAGGCTGTCGTTGAACTTTGGGCATGCTGGCCATGTCTATGTACACTGCACACGGGAATTGAATGTGGACTGGAAAATTATGATGCCTGTTCAAATAAGAGGAAATTATTAAGTAAGTTATCATAATGCTGAAGTCGATGTATGTCTCGAAACTGAAAACTGACTGCCATATAAATAAGTTTTATTTAATTCCGGTAAGGTAAGGGTAAGACTCACCTGCACTTCAAACTGTACCCTTTACACTTTAGGCCAATTAACAATTAGGCCGGACGAAATTTTGGAAAGTGACGAGAGAACAATCCCTGCCAGAACCTGTGAGGTCTGTCTGTCAGTGCCAAGTACCAATGCCTCCTTCAAATTTGAAAATAATTAAATTCAGCCACAATTTGATAGATTTTCATAACTGCGTTTTGTACCTTGGAATCCGGATTTAAAGATGAGTAATAAATCTAAATATTTTTTCTGAATTAGAGAAATAAAGATTGCAAAAATTGAATCACTGAATAAAATATTTTCTTTGAACGTAGTGGTGGCTCAGGTGGCTGGTGGGACTGCAAATATATAGTTTACAGTAGATTTATTGACCGAGATAAAACCGTCAATTTAATTTCAAAAATGAAACTTAAATAACTTTATATTTAGTATTAAAAATCCGGATTCCCAATCCCCAATTCCACATGTGGAAATTACATTTGCCATAAATTTGGACACGTGGAGCTCAGAATGAACTTGTTGAGAGAGAGCCAAGCATTTTTTAGTCTCTCCGTTTTTCTTTCACACAAGACCCAGAAATTGTCTGCTATGATTAAATTAGAGGAAACAAAGTTCAATCCGATTTTACTCGATATTTTTCATTTTAAAATCTAGAATATAAATTTAAAAATTCAATGAATTAAAATTGCTAATCATTGGGAATAAGATTGGATATCATTCGTTTCGTGTGGTCTAACGGGAAAAATAAATGTAATAAGACGTTTATTCATGTCTCTAATGATTCAAGAACATAAATCACTTAAATGCCCTGGTAGGAATAGTTTGTTTGTTTTATGTAATGACTTATCTCGAAATATTCAATTATCAAGTTCTACGAGTTTTTCTTGAAAATGATCAGTGTTCAATACCTTTTCCAATGCTAAATTATGCATAAAAATGACTTTTAAACAATCCATTTCTTAATCAGCTTCATGCGGAGCGTTATCTTGATCCTTGACCCTTTATTTTAAACTAAAGCCGGTCATATTTTTTTAATGGAATATATAGAATGAAGTATTTAATTTTTTTAAAGCAAAAATCAATCAAATGGAAACGTTTCAGAATTCAAAAGTCTAACTATTATAAGACAGTACCTGTCAGTTATAACCATTTAGAAATAATAATATTTTGAAACTTGTCGTTCGTAATTTTAATTAATTTTAGCATTAGTTTTATAATTTTTTGAGACAAAATCTTTGGTCGTAAAAAAGTAAAAAATTCTTCAGTCAGGAAAAAAAATGCACTCAAATAAATATTGAAATAAATTGTCGTTAATTAAAGTATTTTGCTATGATATTTATTACTGTCATTTTATATCAAATTAATAATAACATAGATGATTACCGACCTATGATAACTTCAAGAAGGGTGTAAAACCTTGGCTCAGCCAAAGAAATACGCAATAATGTATGAACTTCGTACAAATAAATGACATTGTATTCAGATGAATTTTTGGTTAATCGACCGTGTATGACAAAGAGTAGAATTATGACTATTGATTAATATTATACAACTGAAAGAATGTATCAAGTATTGCCTGCTCTGTCGGGGATTGGTCCATTCAAAAGAATTGTAAACTATAAAACAATGGTGCTTAATAAATTCCATTATTATTATTATCATTATTATGATTCATGTCTTTCTAGGTGTTTGAAATTCACATCTTCTAGTCTGGACCGAACAATTCTGTTTATTGGATAAAAAAAATCTAATAATAATTATGAAATAATTCTAAAAAATATGATATTCCTAGACGAGTGCAGACTCTTGCCAAAAAGTAAGAAAAAAATCAGCACCCTTCTCTAAAACAATTTCCAATTCAAAAACGTGATAGGAACGTTCCTGGTTGGTCGACATCAATTTATTTGGCAGGGGTCGAGGTGTAGGTGGCGGTTCCATTCTTATTACTTCCTTTAGTGTCACTATTGTCAGTGCTACCACTGCCTCCCCCATTACTGCTGTCACCCTTTTTATGCTGTTTGTTCTGTTTCCTAGGGTCAACTAGATGAGGCACACCCCAGTAATCGTAAACATAATAAGGTTGTGGTTCATAGACTATAATGGGCCGTCCCCAGTAATCAACTGGACCCGTGTAAGGCTTAAATGTGACCGGTGGGCGTACGGTTGTAGTAGACCCAGTTTCTTGGCTACTCTGATCTCTGTCATTGTCATTGTGACATAAGTTTGGGTAGTAATAGTAAAAGTCAGGGTTAGATGAACATGGGGGAAGATTATAACCTGGCTCCCCTGGCCCATACCAACCGGAGGGATTGATGTACCGTCCTTCTTTCAGTTGATGTCGTCTGGCCTTTGACCCATGATGGTGACGTTTATAACTTCGTTCTTCGTCAGAATCTTGGCTGTATCTTCGGCGTACCTCTCTATGACCAGACTTATGACGCCTTGCTTCTAATTCTAATATTTTTGGATTCAGAGGGATTATTAGTATTAAAATTTGGGTTTAGATTAGGTGTTAGTATTCAAGGGATTGTGAGATTTTTACCAGAAGCTAGGAACACCAGGACTAGTCCTAAGCATAAGGCTATTTTAAGTTGCAGATTCATAGTCGAAATTCGTTTACGATTAAAAGCAATGCAACTAATTAAATGATGCTAAATGTAACTCTTGTTCCATGTATTATTGTTCTATTTTTGAAATGGTTTATAAGTTTTTTTTAAATATCTGTAAACATAAATATCGTTTAGTTCCGGAATAGTTTCGTTGCATTTAATAATGATTCTAATTAGAATACCATTGACCATTGTTCTATCAAAAGTAAATATTTGTTCTCATTAACTGATGAGAAATAAAAATATTATTCTTTCCAATTAGACCGAGACATTCGGGTTTTGAATTGTGACTGCGTTGAATGGATACATATATGTATTATGCATTGACTTCATGCGTTGACACTTCTACCTAAAGAATCTAATTACTTCAAAAATATAATGTCCCATTTATTTTCTCAAAATCAAAACAGACTCGGGACCGACTGTTTTACGTATGACTCTTTGGCATAGTCCATAAATTAGTAATTGGTAAATGGAAAATTTTGCATTAAAGTTTCCAGTTTTGTAATGTCACTCCTTTAATATTTAGCAAAGTCTGAGCAAAAAGAAGTCTCAAATGACATTGTTTTGTGTGCAAATTATCTCAGGACTACTAGTCGGAATGAGAATATGATTAATGAGGTGGCTTATTATATTTAAAAAAATATTGAGATAACGTTCAAAAATTGTTATATACTGTTATAATCTCCATTATTTTGAAACCTTGAAATATTTACAAATTCACGGTATCCTCAGCATTAAAAATACATACATAACCGGCATAAGGGCTACCGATTTCCTACCGTAAAGAAAAATATCAACCCTTAAGCCCCGGCCACACCAATGTCAAAAACAGTCGACAACACGTTTTTCTCGACATTTTTGTTCATGACAACGTTCACACTGCCAAGTTTTGTTGACAACAATTTGTTGGGAACAAAATTGTTCCAAAAATTTTGTCATCAACCAAAAATCTTCTGTCGTTCACACTGCACCTGTTTTTCATGTAAATTTCTGTTCACAACTGTCTCAAACCAAAAAAACAAAGATGAACGGTTTCATCTTTGGTTTTTTTTGTTAACAACAGTTTTGTGTGTACTCTTTTGTTGGTAACAAAAGTGAAATGCAGTGTGAACGATTAGAATTTTTTGTGTTGCAAACACTTTGTAAACACATTTTTGTTGTAAATAAACTGTTCTTGACCTTTGGTGTGGCCTGGGCTTTACCCTTACCAGTTTGTGCATCCGTTCAAATAGAATTTTATTGATGCTTTCGGAAACATAATTCTGTAAGTATTTATTTGTTTTGGAATTATTTTTTTAATCTAAACTCCGCAGTTTACAACTTAAACAGCAACTGTTTAAATTAGAAATGACGTGATCCTCAGGGACTCGTGATACCTGTAATTATGCTCTCCCAACCATCCACATCTTTCAAGTATCTCAATTTACTAAATAAGAGCCCATTCAACATTTCTTTAGCTTTAATTTTAAACTAGTTATGGTTCGCTCTTCAAGTTGATAATAAGGAAAAGCCAAACAATGTAATTACATTAAGTTACCTAGATAAAAAGCTGACTCGGATGACGTATGTTTAGCTTGCAACTTGTTTTGCGCACAATACCATTTGATTGACCGGTGGTCAAGGTGGGTTTTTGTAGTAGGTTTGCCAAAATGAAACACAATAATTTAATTTTAAATCTGAGTTGGACTCTCCTTCTTTTCGCTTCATTTACACCCAAAATTGTGTCTCGTAAGTTGGCTTTGATTTAACTCTTCATCAATCCTTCCCTCACATTTATAAAATATCCTTACCAGCTTGAGCCAGTTCAACCTTAAATAGTTTTATACTCACTAAATACAATAGAAAACTGCAATGCGAACTATGATCAAGGAGGAGGTCAGGAGGATGGACGCTGTGTCACATTTCCAGAATGTCCACCTTTGATGAAACTAATAAGGTCACCTTCATTAACATCCGCAGAGGTCAAGCTTCTCCAGCGGCTCACCTGTCTTCAAGACAATGATAATCCAACTGTAAGAATCTTTACTTAATGTTTGAAAAACAAAGCACATTAAGCTGACCAATATATTATTCCATGATATACCAAGCAGATCTGCTGTGCCAAGAAGGACATAAAAGAACTAACAAATTATAACCAACCCGTTTCACCAACTTTGACCAAAGTTGATCCTGACATTGTGTATCCATCTGAAGCCTTGTATCCGCTAAATCCGAAAGATATTCCTACCATTCAACAAAAGGAAACTTTGCCTCTACCGAATCCAAGTCAGCATCAAAATTTCCAGTTGCTTCCGAAGCTTGAAGAATGCGGTTTCTCCTCAGGACTGGACGCGAGTTCGGACCGAATTATTGGGGGGAAGGATGCAGTTCACGGTGCTTACCCATGGATGGCCCGAATAGGATACAAAAGTATGGATAAATTTAAAATGAGAATTACGATTTAAATTGTGGAATTATAATAATATGGCTGTGATTCACATATGTTTTTTTTAAATATAGACTTGGAGACTGGAGAAATTGAATTTTACTGCGGTGCTACCGTCATCAGTCACAAATATGTTATTACGGTAAGCCATTGATAAACTAATCATAAAAACTGACTTTATCATAATTTTTTTTTGTATCAGGCTGCCCACTGCACAGAAGAGATTGACACAACTGACTATGAACCGTATGTCTTACATAACCACAATTAACAATTAGTTTATTGCATTTCACAAACTTAAATGTCCCATCTCAGGGAGCCTCCCTAACTTTCCCCTAAGTCTCCTTAGCAGTAGCTGAAATTCAAATTTTTAATTTGAAACATTCAAGAACTTATTTCGCACACGAATACGAACAGTTTTACATGTTAAAAATTGCAGGGTATTGATTCTGTTTCGTATATACAAATAAGTGCATAATAAAATAATTTTTTGTGTGTTATTACCAACCTCCAGGACTGTTATAAGGATAGGTGAGCATGATGCCGAAAGTGAAATGGACTGCAGTGATCATCTAAATTGCTCAAGGGCGGTGGACTTCAGAATAGCGAAAATGGTACCCCACCCCCGGTACAGCACCGAAGACAAATCCAATGACATCGAGCTGATCCGAGTTCATGGGAACATCCCGTTTGACACTCCGCTAGTAAAACCAATCTGCCTTCCCTTTGGCGAAGAATATGGAATTGAGGGTGTTGTCAAACCCAATGCTGATGAGCAATTTGACACCAGGAAAGGGATCGTTGCTGGCTGGGGAAGGACTAAGTGGAGTAATGTTGAATATATATTGAACTGTTTTGGTGACTAGAAAAAGTTATAACATTATTTTTGAATTGCAGACAAGGCTGATGGGAGTCGAATTCTGCAACAAGTGTCTTTGCCCATTGTTTCAAATGAGGAATGCCAAGCAAACTACAGTACAAAGATAAGGATTTCCAAGTTCCAGGTGTAACCTTCTTTTTAAGCTCATAGAGACTAATGATCTAAATTGGGATTTTAAAATTACAGATGTGTGCAGGTGGACTAGCTGGTATGGATAGTTGTGGGGGTAAATGTAACACTTTTTAAAAACATTTTAAATTTGAATGTTTTTTATTATCAAGTTTGATTGAGTAATTTTTTGTAGGCGATTCTGGAGGACCAATTGCAGTTCCAATTCCGATGAAAATCGTTCAAATTGGCAATGGGAATTCTATTACTCCAAGTAGATTCAAATTGAGGCCAAGATTTTTTCAACTTGGTGTCGTATCGTTTGGGCCGGTTTCATGCGGTGTTGGTGGACTTCCAGGAGTTTATACGAGGATAACAGCTTACAAAAACTGGATTTTGGATAATTTAGAACCCTAGTTTAGTTAAAATCAAGCTTTAAGTTTAACTGGGTATGTACATAAACCTATTTAAAACATTTATTATTCATAGTCTGTAGTCCTTTTTTGTTGTACTCCAACTTTATGAAAAGAGAAAACGAAAATACAGTGGGCATTTATAAATTTTAATTGGAGGAATGCATACACTTGTTGGCTAATATGAACATTAAGTTTAATTTATCAAATGGATAAAACCACTCCAGTTTTACTGCAAGTTGGTCAACTTGAAGTAAATATAACTGATTCCGTTTCTTCCAGGCCTACATCTTTTCTTTGAAAATATTTTCGTAGTGTGGTATTTTAAATCTTATATTTGACCTATCTAAAATGAAATTAAGGCCGCGGTGTAAGCTTCGTGTTTCAAGAAAAGTACAAAAACCGTTCAATCTTTTCTTAAATTTGTATAATAGAATTTTTGATTTTATTTGAATTTGAACTACAAGTTAAAGCTGAAGTAGTTCTCATACAATCTACAGTAGTTTTGAATTGGACAGTTATTGCTCTAAATATTAGTAACACGCATTTCAATTAAATAACTAAATTTTCATGCATCTAATATCTTACGCTTTACTCCAACAAAACAATCTACTACATGTTATTATTTAGCTTCAAAATATTTTCAGAAGTAAAGCAGCTTAAAGTGAGGGTTAGCATGAAATTGGTTCTAGAGGAGCTTATTTTAAGGTGTGCTCAAACCCCACGGCTATTAAATCTTGATATGATAATGGACTTCATGTTAAGTCGAAATGTCGTTGTAATAAATTCAATTTTTTTAAATCCGAAATCCTAGTCGCGTATTTATCAAGAAAATACAGTTGAGACTTTCTACACCGGCCTTCTCCTTCATAAAATCAATTTTATTTCTACGAACTGCTTTAGTTCCAGGGAATATTTATAACTTTTAAGGGTCTAATCTGGATTTTTGAAAGTCATTTACTCACAATCACAACCCTTTTCAAAAAGGGAATATCACCATGCAGCTGAAGTTTTGTTTCATTTTTAAAGAAACGTTTTTTTGGAATTTAGAAAGGAGC
>JAQFYM010003329.1:0-19017 GCA_034694785.1 Agrenia bidenticulata | reverse complement strand
TGGTTTTTGTGTCGAAATTTCTGTGTCAAATCTGTGCATATTTCTTTGATTGTTGATTTATGGGAACAGATACGTTGGGAAAGACGAAGTCCACTGGATGATTCAGCAATCGTGTAAAGTTTCATGCCCCTTGAGTGGGATTTAAGCGGGAAATATGCTGGATTTTTTAATTTCCCTTTATAGGGCATCACGCTTTCATCGATTGCAAGTTTTCTTTCCGGCTTGTAAATCTCTAAAGTAATTTTGGTCAAATATTGACATATTTTAGGATTTGCTTTTATTTTTGAGGCCGAGTAATCACTTACACTATTAAAATCTATGACTTGATTTATTTCGTTAAACCTGTTATATCCCATCAATGATTTTATTTCCTGGAGCTTCGTTTCATTTGAAGACCAAGCTTCTTTGACGTTAACTATCGGAATAAGTGACAAATAGGTATAAATCGCAAAATAATTGTATAATTCAGGAAAAGAAAGTGGTTTTATTGCCTTTTTCCGGTTCCTATTTTTTCTTAATACATTTTTATTAGTATATTTAACAACCAAATTTATCACCTCCTTGTCAAAAAAAAAGTCTAATGTATCATTTGTTGAACTTAAATTTCTTATCATTCCAGTCTCACTGATAAATTTTCCCGGATAAAATAAACGTGGGGCAAGCGACCATCCATTATAATCATCAGATGTATAAAAAGGCGTTTCTGTGAATGCATCTGGTATAAATTCAGATGTTAGCACAAAATCTGCGTCATTCTCTAAATCATTATTCATATTAGGGGTGTTACAAAAAAAAATATATAATACACAATAAAATATATTTCCTATAAAAATATGACATGTCTGGCATTTTTTTTGCATCGAAATGATTTTTATACGTTGTCATTAATGATCAAAATCACATTTCACGTAATTTGTGTCTAGTAATTTTACATTTTATTTTCGAGCCCCGAAAATTTAGAGGGTGGTAGGATTGAGACAATTTGACTTAAAGGTTTAACGGTAAAATTGGTAATCCACCAGAAGAAAAACGATTTTTTTCTAGAACTGAGATGGTAAAGGCGAAACATATTATAGAGTCAAGCAAAAAAACATCGTGATTTCCACGATGCTTCTTAGAAAGCATTGGTAACAAAATTTTTGCTCTTACAAAGATATTTTGTGACGATTGTTTCTTTATAGACTTACTGGATTCTTCTTCATTTTTTATTGTTGTTTTTTGCGGGGTAAAAGGTCTGCATCTATGCAAGTATTAAACGAGTCTCCGATTAGCAAGAATTACCTAGTGTGGGTTTTTTTGATGGGGGCAAATCTGTATTCTTCTGGTGTTTATAGTGTGAACTCTGATACAAAAGAGCTCATTTCAAAATAGAGTATTTAATCGTAATTAGGCGATTGGATTGAACCACTGAGAAACAACTCGCGCTCATTTGGCATAACAGCAACTTTTTTTGGCAATAGATACCATTTTTAAGTATATAAAATCTTTTTTGTCTTGTGAAAAACATAATACGCCGCTGAAAGACAACACAGTGGCATTTATCATTGTTTTTCCTTATGGCCATTTTCAACGATAGATTTTTGTATTTTGCTTAGATTCTTTTATAGTGGGGGTTTAGGTTCTCATGAAAACATCGTGCCTACGCACTGCCGTTTTTTTTGCAATTTTATTACAACCAGTTTTCTTATATTAAAAATATACTTTTATATATATGTAACTACCAAATATGCTGCAAATGGTTAAATGAATAAGCAGCCTTCCGCCATCTCGAGCCTTGGGCTTTTTTTTTGTATTCCAGTACAGTCTTATTTTTATGCTCTTGCTTTGCAATAAAAACCAATTTTGTTTAACTGCTATACACGTACTTTGTTGAAACGCTTTTTTTCTTTTTCTTGATGCCATTTGCTTTTAAAATGAATTTTATTTAGAACATAGTTGCTTGAAATGAGTCAGAAGTATATTTTTAAAGTAAACACTATTGTTAGCACAATCTTATGACATGATTGAAATATTTATTTAATCCTCATTTTTATCGGGTTAGGAAAAAAAATCAATAACAAGGCGCTATATAAGTTTTATGAAAATAACTGACCCATAAGGAATTTTTGAATTTTGTACAAAAAAACTGGTAGTTTATAGAATAGAAGTAAAAAATAAAAGGCAAAGAAACAGTTTATTTTTACTGTAAAGATAAATAAATTGCTGTTTCACGTTCAGACAAAAAAATAGGCTTATTTACTTTTTATTTTTTAGTATTAACAAAAAAATCCAATTGCATCATTAGATAGGGTTTAACATAAAAATTTTAAAAAAAGATAATCTTTATTGTAAGAAAATACATTTTACGCAGATTGAAAATTTACATTCTATTGAATTATATATGTATATAGATTCGCACCAAAATTTAAAAAATTGTCGATAACATTTTTTATGTCAACAATAACATTTTTAGTAAAGATAGTTTTTTCTTATAGACATGGCTGTTCAAACTTACATTTTTAAGAACACAAAAAAAACGCTATTTACAAAAACAAGGACAAATACAGTTTGATACAAGTTTATACTAGCAATAATAGCAAATTACATTTTTATAGATACTGTAGCTTTTTTTATTCTTCCAAAAAAATATCTTTGTTTGTCAGCGATTTCAGATAAACTTTGTATTTCAGAAGCAAGCCAAATTTTAAGTTGATAATAGAAGTGATCATTCGTAAATCACTTTCTTGCTTTAAGTTTTGCTGTTTTTAACAGTGAAAAGAAACTCTCGAAATTGTAACATGGTAAAAAACCGAGTATATCTTTATGACCAAACCTGTTAAGATCGGGTATGTATCAGTAGAAGTATATTTTGTGAAAACATATACAAATCATTACCACAAAACAAAAAAGGCTGTATAAGACGGGCAGCTTTTTTTAATAATAGTAATTAAGCTTGCAGTTCTAACTAAAATTAATTTTTTGGCTTGTTTATTATAATGAAACAAGAGTCAAATATGCCGTCTGTGTATAAAAATCTCTAATTCAACATTTAACCAATTTTATAAACTTTCTTACAAGTAATAATTGCGCTTATGCGATCACTCTATATATTTTCAATATCATTTAGTATCAAAAATATAGCAATACCTATACTAATTACTTGGATTTTGATTAGAAACGCATAAGCATTCATGCATCCTATTTTAAAAACGCATCATATATATTTATGATATTTTCTGCAAACAATACATGCAAATTATTTAATTGCATATATATATTATTTATAAGTAAGGTTTGCTTTGCTATTGGTTCTAATATTTTAACTGAAGGCAACTAGATACTCGTTGTTTTCAATTTTTTAGTCGATAAAAAAAATCAATCGATCACGTCTCTTCTACTTGGCAATCTTACTTCATCATAGTACAAAACATCTGTAAAATCAGATTCAATTTTTATAATATAATTCATAAGTTTTCTGTGGGTAAGGGGTTTTAACGATTGGTTCAATAGAGCGGCATTGGTTCACATAGCCCCTCTTAATTGGGTTGGATCTTCTCAAATTATATTGAGCCAAAAAGGATGCCATTAAAGATGAATCTTTCATATAAATAGAAATTTATATTTTTACCCCTTTGGACGAAACCACAAGTATTTAATGCGGCAATTCCAATTTACAAAAATATAGTAGCAATGCTTAAACAGTAGAATGTTAAAGCTGCACCATGCGAACATCCCTGCAGGGAGTGTGGGGAAAAACCCGAAACAAATATAATAAAAGAAAAGATGGGGTATATTCTTTGTGTCTAAGATGCAATAAATGCCAGAACCAAGACGATCATCTTCACAGAACATTTCTTGTATATTATAGTAATAGCACGAACCGCCAGAAATTAGCACTAAGTCAAATTTCACAACCTAAATTTGAGTACTTATAACTCTTGACATATAGAACCATCATGAAGAATACTGGAATTAAAAATGCAAACACCATAGTAAACTGGTGCAACGATATATATGATGTTTTGACAACATCATTTAATGATAGAGGGGAAATTGGTAAAGTTGATTTAAGAGTTTTAGTTGATGAGAGTTTATTTGGGGGAAGAGAAAATATAAAAAGGAAGATTATTGCTAAGTGGACTGATTTCCAAAACAGACGAAGAAGCACAAAAGAGAACGAGCAATTATACTAAACAGCGCAATGAGCCCTGGGTGTTTGGCCTCGCCCAAGAAGACACAAACTTTTATGAGAATGATCGTGGAAGAGGAGCAGGCAAGATTGACGTTGTTTCAAGCTATTTAAAAGCATGTTCACAATAGTTATGGTATAGTGAGTGATGGTTAGATGGAATAAAAAGTATCGGGGAAGAAGGGTTCGAACATGAGGTCGTCATTCATGACAAAAGCTATGTTGATCGAATTACAGACGCACATACACAACAAATCGTGTGCGAATGGTCACATGCCAAAGACCTTATCATGACATGAAACAAAGGAACAACATTAGATGCACTTGCCCCACATTAAGACGAGTTCTGCGGGATAAAATAATATGGTGCACAATTGTTTAAACGATTTTTTAGTGTCAACAACAAAATTTAACTAAAATAAAAAGTTTTAACATTTATTATTTATTATTTCGTTTATATGTATATTTATTAAGTCGAGTAAAATAATTAAGAAAAAGACCCTTTTATTCAAATATATAGAGGGGTCCAAAGTAATCAATGGGGTCTAAGTGTAGCAGTACCAAAAAAACTATTGACATTTTTCATTGTGTTCATAATATCAATATTCTTTGCGCAAAGGGTTTACTGATGTAAATTGCAGTAAAATATGCATTGGAATACTTATATGCGTTTCCAAAAAATTGAATTGGCTTTTATATTATCTGGCAAATATTACAAACAAGGCCGTAACCAGGATTGTTTTTTGATAGGGCAAAAAAAAGAAATGAGCTAAAACAACATATAAATATTTTTTACGTTGTAAGAAAAAATTCTAAACAAATTTAAAAAATACAAATTAATAGAAAGTATGATTTTTGGGGGGTGTACTACGCCCCAAAAAAGAACCCTCCTTACATCAGGCATAAGTTTTTGTAGGAGATGGGAAGCATCTGGCCTTTTACCTTCTATCCCCCAACCCCAATTGCCACCCCTGGTAACGCCACTGATAACAAAAATTCGAATTTGCTTAATCTACTGTAATGCTACAGGTCTGTAAAATGGTATCATCATGCTATCTATAAGTTCAAAAAATACATAAATTATATCAATTCCGCAGTTTTCTTTCTATTAAACTACGATATACAAAGGATTATTATCTATTTAATTATTGTTGTCAATGAAACTGTACAAAAAAACTAAATGAAACGAATCACTTATGTCAATTGATCTATTACTTGTAATGTATAAACATCTATAATTTTATATTCTCTCTTATAGTTTTTGTTCTATTTTATTTCAAAGTTTTTCCTGGCCAATCGATCTTATGTCTATGAAATGCCATTTCTTTTATTATGCTTAAATTGGACGGAAAATAGTGAACCTTGCCATTTAAGCAAAATATCCCGTATAAAATTACTATCACGCAATGGCTTTTTATGCACACATACAAAAAAAAACCCAATAACTAAATAATCTCCCCATTTTTATGTTTTCGGCCGCGTTTTTTTACTTCGTCAATTAATTATACTTTTTACACAAGTTGTTTGTATTTGCTTTTCTAAAATGCCTATTAATTTTGTATATTCATCATGCTGCTCTAAAAAAAGTCGCTGACTAATAGCTTTTAATTGATTTATACAGGGATCCACATTTAATGCATAACTAACTAAAATATTTTGCACAACAAAAGAACTGTACTTTTTTAGCAGTTTTAAATGATGATTTATTTTTGACGCGGTTTTAAATTAGTATTGTCAACGCTTTCATAAGCGGTGAATTTTACGCATGTGCTTTTTTTTTTTGCATTTAAGAGATAAAAATGTATTGTAAGGTGAAAAACCTTTAAAAACAAAAATTAAAGAAAAGTAGGCAAAAAATTTTTATAAGCGACATAATACTTTAAATGCCATTTTTGCACTTATACCATACCATTTCTTAAATAAATATTTTAGTTTATTTGTCCAATACAATCCCTCTTACCTACAAAAAAAGTGCATTATGTAAGCATTGATGTCATCGAAAACTTAGAAACTTGCAAATTTCGCAATTTATATGGAGCGCGCAATTTCCCTACAATCAGCCAAACATGCTTATAGAGCTAATTTAAAGCTTTCCTGTTTATCAAATATGTTGTTAATTTATAATTTTACTGGTTTTATATTGCAATATGTTTTTACTCAGGCAATACATCTACTCTGTAAATCTCGAAATTTTCGACGTCTTAAACCTTTGTAAAAATTCATATTACTAGCTTACCATTGTATAAAGTTGACGTGACAAAAAGAAACGATATTAAAAATGTATTAGTTTTATAGATAAGAATAATTATAGCCAGATGTAGCCAGATTCGATTCGATTTAGTTACATATAAATTTCATAATAATAAATTCCATGATTTGTTGTTTTTTAAGCAAAAATGACTAAATTTTAATCCTAATTTTACATTTTCTACTTTTTTTTTAAAGCCATTTTGTAATTACTGTTAGGGAACAACATTACACTGTTCATCCCCTTATAGTATAAAAATGCATTTATAGTTGCAAATAGAGGCTAAGAAAAAGATTTTTGTAGCAATATTGTTTGATCTCGACGAGATACGTCGTTGACGCATAAAAATGGATATTTGAAAGTTTTTTTATAGTAAGTTCGACACTTTTGGTAATTGGTGATGTTTGACAGTGACTGTCATGACATATGACTCAAAGTTGAATACAATGAATGTACCGAAAGTGTTATAGAAAATTCTATTGTTATATAAGAAAATGGTTTTTCCATAAATAGTTAAGTTACCATGGTATTTACTAAGAAGAATAATATTTCCGCCGGCACTATAAAACTTCCTTTGATTTTAGTTGTTTTATATAGTGCAAGCATGTCATTTTTTTGCTGCAATTGTACATACAACAAAAAGTAAACGTTAGCGGTGTATAAAGTGTATTAAAGAGATTATGAATATTATGCTAGATAAACAGCTTTTTTGATCTGGAAACAACTGTACCTGTAAAAATGAAGTCATAATCTGATAAAGGAAAAACAGCGGAATATAGTTTTACTATTGTTAAAAAAGAAAAATTATAACTATGCGACACAAAGTAATGCTTTATAAAAAAAAGCAGTTTTAATTGCATTTTTTTCTGCTAACTATAAAAAAATTTATTTTGTGTATGATATTATATTTTTTTGCAAAATTATTATAGTTGTGTATATTTTTTTTCGTTTTATACGTACAAAAACACATTATATAGTTTTAAGTAAATAGATATTATTAAAATAGCAGCCATATATTATTTTTACATTAAATTATGCCCAAAAAATATTTTTTTTTCAGTTTATATAAATTTTCCTATTGCCATATAGCAACAAATTTATAAATGAAGTCTATAAATATATAGCATAGGTGTCGGACGCACTATATTCTATCTTTTTTATATTATGTTATAGCTGTAATAATTTTAATGCTTCAAAAAGGTACGAAACCCTTAACGAATTAAAAACTTGCGCAAATATAATGGTATTAAAGTATTTTATGTAATTTGTGTATAACTTATCTTAAACAACTGCATAGATTTTTTTGCTGGCGTAATACCAATAGATATAAGACAATATGTTTTTTTATCGTCCTAATACGTGTTTCTGATAAATATAACATTTCTATTTTACAATTTGTAGATTTTCGGGTCAAAATATTGATTTTGATCATACCTGGATATAATGTACATTGTGCAAATATCAGATCCTTAAAAAAACGACAAAGAGTACTTAAAGGTATAACTTTCCTACAAACTAATAGTATAATTGCCTAGACAGTGTGTTTTGTATCAAACATGTTTTTATGATGCTACTATATTACATTTATATATAGTAAAAATACCTTTAAAATACATTTCACCTCTAAAATCCCGTGGTTATTTATTCTCGTAACCTTTCAAGTGCATTTAGAGTTTTTTTATAATATTTAGTAGATACTTAGTTGCCCATAAAATAGGGTAATAAAAAAGTTATAGGTAAAGTTTACAATAAATTCCTGAATTTATCTTTAACATAAACACAACAAAAAAAAAATGCTTTTAATACTGTGTATTTTTACACGGAATTTTCTTATCTAAGTTTTTTATTACAAGACATATTTTCATAAGTTTTACACAAAAAACAAAACATAATAGCTTCAACATAGTAAAAAAACGCTGTCTTTTTGTTGCCATGAAAAAAGAGAAGTATTTATCATAGGCAAATTAAAAGCTCTGCTGTAAAAAATTTGGTTTTGTTGTGTATTTATTATGCGATATTTGACTTTTTTAAATAATTATATTGCAGCTGATATAATTAATGACAACAAATATATATATATACATTCTAATTTTATTTGCGACTTCCATGCTATCTCAGAAAAAGATACTATAACAGCAACATGCAAGAGTCCAGACTTTGTTATTTAATTAGTTACAACGAGGTAATAAAAGATGCATACCATACTCCTAATAAAAAATATCTATCACTGGATATCTTTTCATGATGCAGTTTGATTATCAAAATACATAATCGATTATTGCTGAAATTTTATGTTAATAACACAATGACAAACTATTTGCGTTATTTTTATTAAATTTTTTTATTTTTTGTCCGAATTTATATTACAGTAGGCATTATCTTTTTGTAATTTTAAATATTCTAACCGCTGTCAAATATAATCTCGTACATTAAAAAAATCACTTCTTTTGATAAAAAAAGATGTGCGTTTTATAATACTGCTTTTAAAAAAAGATTTTTTTGTATGCCGTATACTATTTTAACTATTGCAAAAAAAAAATTGGTTTTTGGGAGTTTTTAAACAAAAGTTAAGCTTCGTTTTTAAGCCTTTTATAAACCTTTAAAATAGAAGTTAAACAGTATTTCTTCAGTCTTTAAGTAGCATAAAATATTCGTTAGCTATTTAATGCACATGGACATGAAAAAAAAAGTTTTTACATACAAAACATACAAAACAGGTATATGTTTTTATATCAAATTAATCTTTTTTGTGCATATTCTTTTTAATGATGTATGCAACACTTTTATATGTGAAAAAAAAAAAAATAACGATTGCAGAAAAAAATAGTGCAGTGACCGTCTAAAAAGTTTTTTGTTGTATTTCAAAGTATCTTCAAAATATTATTCAACAATCTTTTAGCTATTTTTTAAAAAAAAATAGTAAATTAAAATCTTTGATTGCTATTTACAGCACTTTTTTTGTTATGAACGCTGTTTTTTCTATAACAGTTTATGATATTTAGAACGCATTGTAATGTTCAATACTTAATTATAACTTAATAAGCTTTACTTTTGTTTTTTTTATGTGCAACCACTTTCCTTAAAATAATGAATATATAAAGTATTTAAATGGATTATAGATGATACTATGAGACTCTTTTTGCTAGTTGTTAAGTATAAGCACAACATGTTTTATGGCCTTTACTTGACCAAATTTGTAAATTCGATACAAAAAATCTGCATTTTAAAAAAAATCAAGATGCCATTTTTTCGGACTCTAATGATAACCCCATAAAAAAGACTTTTGGACTTTGTAATTTTTTCGTCTTCGTAAAAAAATGTATCAATGCAATCAAAAAATATTCATAACGTATATATATCAGGTACCCGTATTCATTTCCTTTCAGTAAGTTTTTTATGAAAAACAATTTCTATAATACTTAGAATGCAAAATTACGATCATTATCCCAAAGTCATATGTATCATTAAGATTTCAATGGGTATTGAGGGGTGTTTAGTGTATACCATGTCTGGATAACAGTTAAAGTAGGTACGTCGGTATTTTTCTGCAGTTTATTTTAAAGCTCATCCATATAAGACAAGGATTTGTGTATCTGCTTTTCATAATATCTTGGAGTCGGGGCCGTACATGGCTTTAGGCAATGTACCGGCCTAACGGGTAATACCGAGCATACATGTGTAACACATACAAAAAAAATAAAAAAAACCCTGCATCTGTGTATGGACTTGTAATTTAGTAAGTAGTAATTCTTTAACATATACATCAAAAAAAATTATTTGTTTACTAGTAAGCATTTTATAATAATAAATGAATATGTGTAAGAATAATTGCGGTATTGTATTTTTCATATTTTTAAATTGCACATTACGCATAATTTTGTTCAATTTTTTCGGTATAACAAACTACTGAAAAATATACAGGTGTAAATGGCTACATGAGACACGTATATTGTCAAAAAACGCAAATAAAAAGGTTTAATATAGTGACTGTATATCTGTATGTAGTCGACATGGTGTTTTAAAAGTCTCGAATAATATAAAAACACAAAAATTTGTTACTATTTTACACCTGTTTTTGTTCTTATGTTGGTTACGCGTAGTACTTGTTAGCTAATGCGCCAAACATGTTACTAAGTACACATGCCTAATACGTGTTTTTTTTAACAAATGAAAGTAAAAATAGTTCGGATATACTTATTTTGCAAAAATAACACTAGGAAACACATATTCTATTTTTTTAACTAAAACCACACATATATGGACTTTCAAAAATGTTAAATTATTAACATACGTTGTATATGTCAGACAGCGTGACTTGCGCCTACACGTCAATATATTTAAACTAAAAATATGACTGGTACATGCTTTTTATCATGATAATAATTAGGGCAAATCATTTGCTTTTTTTTGTACCATAAATGCTTTTATCCTCTGAAAATGCCTTTTCTTTGTTTTAGATGCTTTTTTTATTCAACAGCAAAAACACAATATTTTTTTCTTAATTATTTACTGACATTAGGAAAATATTGAAAAGTTCGAGTAAGGGGTTTGTAAATTTATGATGACTTTTTATAATATTTTACTGTGTACTAGCAATACAAAAATGTTGTATACTTATGAAATATACCAAAAACTTTCTTAAAACCAAAAAACTGTTAATAACCAAAAAACCAAAAATTACCATATTTTATAGCTGATAACTAATCAGCCGCATCAGCGAAGCTACCAAACTGCTTCTGTACTTTGTTCTACACGAGTTACAAGTATAAAAACGCAAAAGGTTCAGTTACACATGCTAGGCAACTAAAAACAACGATATTTGTATTTTTATAAATGCTTTTTAATGCTTTTCAATGCTTTTTATAGCTTTAAATTTGTACGTCTTCATGCCTTTTGAATTCCCTGTATATGTAGTATAATAATAATTTTATAGTAATGAAAATAATTTTTCTGTTATAATGACAGTGTATATATTATAAGTTTTTATAATGGTATAAATTATGCGCTTTAAAAACAAAGTTTTATAATGAGTTGTAAAACCAGGCAAGAAGTGTTAAAGTTTTTTGTTTACAAAAGGATTTTTTTATTCCCTGCAAAAAAAATCGAATTTTGTAATTCCAAACGTAGTTTATTTCCTTCGTATGTTTTACATTTATATCGGCGAAAGGAGATTTTTTTTAGGTCGAGTAGTCTTAATAAATTTACATAGATAGATAATTATGGTTTTTTACAGGCTTTTTGTTTTATATGGATCTGGGCACAATTTAAATGGTCAAATCTTAATTTTGGAATTTAATCTCAATCAAAGTGCTTTTTATGGCAATCAATATGGGCAAACCATTAAAAAAACGCATAAAATAGAAGAAAACGATACATTACACAGAAATTACAAATTATATCATAAGCAATACATATACACATCTCAGTAGCTTTCTAGAAATTTTTCTTAAAATTTTGCACAATTTGTAGGTATGCGGATTTTAAGACGTTACAAATCAATGAAAATGAGTTGCTATTTTTTTTGCCTTTATGGATATTATAATTTTCAATTATCGTAAAGAACTTTATTCTAAGGATTGGACAAATGTGGAGTGGATGTAAAGAGTAACGATCTATTTACAGGATTGGTATTAGTAGAATGCAAGTCAAAAATACGACACATACAAGTTTTCTGAATGAAAACAAAGAGATAGACCCGAAAATCGTGGAATATGCATTCTCACATTATAGATCGAAAATACTATAAAAATTAACACAAATTATATCTCTAAATTGTGCAGAGTTCGGCTGTGATGTAATATGCTGCGGGGCAATATTTATTGATTAATAGGACGATTATTTAAATAGTTATACTTATCTATGTCATTATAATTTCTTTTGTCCATATTGATTGAGACGAAAGTCACTTCGAATGATACAAATCTTTCAAATCAAGATCTGTGCATTTAAATTACAACAAACACAAAAAAAAACAAAATAACCCTGTATTAGATTGATTTTTTATGGTAGGCAATTGCAAATAGTTAAATTAAAAAAAAACGTGTAGTACATGTCCCATACCCTTAACACCGTCATAAAACATATATGTGTATGCATTAATCGTAGAGACCCAAAAATTTTCTATACATATGACCCCTTTAATTTTGCCCCTTTCAAATGGAAGACGTTCATTGGGTGACTAACGAAAAGGTTTAAAAAATGTGGACTATAGGTTCTATTTTGATAAAAAATTTCTAAAAAGAGGATAAGATGTTAAATATTGGAGATGCAGTACGAGTACATGGGAAACAAGAATAAAAACAGACAATACTAATGTGGTTGGCGAATCAGACAGTTACTCTTACCACGCCACAACAATTTTTAGTATTTATTTTAAAACCACAATTAAACAAATAATTGTAGACGCAAAAGACAGGCTGCCACCATAATATACTACTTAACTATACATTAATTTTTTGCTTCTATAATTAGAATATATATATATTGATTGCCAAATACCAAGGTCTATAGACATGCCAACAAAGATCAATTGACGAAGAAAAGAGGCACACAACTAAATTATTCTTATTTCTGACGAGTTTAGACCAGAGATATTGGATTATACAAATAGTATATTATTTTCAATGCACTCAGAAAAAGGCCTAGAAAATATTATCATACCTGGTTTAAAACGCTTTTGAAAAAGGTTACTTCATACTAACAATACTAAAAAAAAATAATGGATTGGAACTTTAAGTCATTATCAAAAGATTTAGAATAACTCTACAATATACATGGGAATCCAATCATCACGCAATCTCAATAATATATATTTATATGAGTGGGAAAACAGAAGTACATTTTAACAAAGTTAAAAACATTATCAAGAATTATTTATAGTTTTATGACTTGTTTTCGATTCATTTTTATCTAAATTGATATTATACTAGCCGGATACAATTCCTCATTCATTGTTTGCCAGACTTTACTTATCCTGGGCTGCTTTTTATTTCGGGCAGGCTATTTAGAGAAAATAAGGTAAACTTGGTTCAAGAGAACTTTACTGTACTAAAAAAACATTTTTGACTTGCGTAAAGCTAATCTTAGCTTTAAACCTATTACATATGACTATTTAAATTATTTTCGGCATTTTATCGTCAATCTGTAGACCGGGAATGATACGAGAATTGATGAGTTATTTAAATACGTTAATAAAAATTGGTTGTGTTCATATCGTATATTTGTAGCATCGATATGCAACTACAAAACAGTAAACCCTAGCTAACAACAAAATATTCGGCTGATGGAATCCACTTAAAGCTTAACCGCACCCTGAAACGTAACAAGTTTTCCTTTCTGATGTTATAGAAAATATAAAGGAAATGTTCCATGCAAAAAAAATAGGCTCATGAGGCTTGTACCTTAGGTTACAAGGTATAAAACAATAAAGGTTAATGTTGAGCAAGATAGCAAACTTCAAAGACTCTGGACTAATTTGAACAATGGTAGTTATAACTTAAAAAATCTTCTGTAGGGTTCAAAGCGTCTAATTAAATTGAACATTATAAAATAAAAAATAAAAACCTTGTGTTTTGTGTTTTGAGCATGAAAATGTTCCCTTCAATCAAATGATATTGGGTCTTTTGGGGTTAGGTCATTTGGTACTCAACCGCTGAAATTGGCCATTACATATATATGTGTAATGAATAAATTTACCATTACAACTATAATTACATGGAAAAAAAATACATAGTGTTTTTTTAACAATGAATGCGACAAAATTACAGAAATTTATTTTTTGAAAGTGTTTAATTTTTTAACTTTAACTCTTGAGGAGAAAATGACACATATATGTGTCATGGCAAAAAAATGGTATAAAAAACATTTTTACACACATTTATTTTCATTTAGCTCAAAAAAAAATTTGATTAAGTTTACCTTTTTAAAAATTTTTTATAAATAATTTTTTGGTAGTTATTTGTACAAAGTTTTCTTTTGAAACTTTTCTTCGTGTTTTTGCCATTGGTTTAGCGTAACCAACTCCTGTTTTTGTTAATTAATATATAATTTTTTTTTGATAAATGACACATTTATGTGTCATATGGACTTTTTAGGACAGAAATTAATTTGTCTTCTCAAGAGTTAAAGCGTGTCTTGTTTACGTTGTAAAACTGTCTTTGGAAAGAAACTGTTTTTTTTTCTAAAAACATGTTGTTGGTTCTGGGTTCTAATAATGCAGCATATTATTATATAGGATTTATGCCCAGAACCTATATGTCTAAAAAAAATAGCGTTTAAATGCTCATAAACAAGCATTGACAAGCGCAAACAACGTATCTTTTCGAGATCTACAATTTTCGCCCATCGAAAGTGTCAAAGACGTCATGTTTGACGAATAAAGAATAAGATTGATAGATTTTAGATAAAGAAGGTTGATCGATGTTTGACACATGATAAAGGAAATCTTCTTGCATATAAATAAATAGTCAAGTTTTATGCCAGCTCGTAAGAAACAGATTGTTAACCCCTCCACATCCAACACATGTTGTGTCTGGTTTAAGAACTAAAACAGTGTTAGTATAACAAAGTATTTTTAAATAAGAAATACTTTTTACTTTTCCTTTTACTTTTTCATTGTAATTCTAAGATTTAAATGTATACAACTGAACACCAAAATCCCTCAAAATTGTACTTTTTTCTTGTAAATTTATCTATTGAAAATTGTTTTCATACGTATAAAATCTATCTTTGGTTCTAAAAACCCCATTGCATATGTACAAACTTATATTTAAATTTGTTTTTAATGGTTTTTTATCTAAAACTTTACAATACTGTTAACTGTTATTTTTTTTTGAATGGGTAATTATGTATTTCGACTGGGCTTGTTGTTTTTTGGTACATTTCTTTTGACAAGATCTATTACGTAACGACATACAATTCATATGCAACTGATTTAAAAAAGACTTACTCATTGCATAAAGCCTAGCATATAAATTTTTGCTGCATAAAAACAGTGAATTAAGTATTTTGGCTATATAATGATGTATTAAATGTTTTATTTGTTAAATCAAGCATTTAAGTATATACCTTTTATACCTATTTTTTCATTGTATTCAAGACCGAATTTAAATGAGAAGCACTAAGAGCAATGGCATTGGGGCCCTCGACTCAGGGTTGCCTATGTAAAAAAGTTTTCTAGAAAATCAAATTTTTTCATTATAAAAACAACAAAATAAAATAGATATTTCGATGCAAGTTTTAAAATCCAAGCTACAATTAAAAAAATGCTAATAATACTAAAATAGCAAAAAAATGCTTTATAAGCTTATTTTTGCGTTCATAAGGACGTTCTTACTTTAAATCTTTTTAACTAAGCTATGCGTCTTTTTATTATTACTTTTTTGACCGTTAAAAAGCCAAAAAGAATAACGCTGCATGTGGTCGTGCGTATTACGCTTAATGACAAAAGTAACAGTCCTTTTTTTAGCGGTTGTGTTTGCCCCATTATATTTCTTTAAGTCTTTCTTATTTTTCAACTTGAAACTTTTTGTTTCCTCATCCCGTAAACCATATATTCCATATTTTCCTTGTGCTAAAAAAAAAATCACCTTTATAAATCTACGACTTTCTTATCTATCAGTATTTTCTTTTTGGGTCATATAAATTTTCTCAACTTTGTTGCACATTAACGGCGTTCTTCTAATGGCTTGTCGTCCTAACTCATTCGTATCATTATTTCGAATTATTAAATTCTAATCTCCATAATTTTTAGTGCTGTCTTTGGTGTCGTCATATTTGAAGAATGCATTGTTTCGTTATATGTTCCAATCAATTTTTTCAATCTTTATTCATAGGCACCTTCCTTATGTTTTGACATACCGTACTCTGCGTACCTTTACGCCTTTTACTCTCGCATTGCTTCTATGGGCCTCCACGTGGACCTTTGTATGTCTGATTCCCATATTTCTACACAGTGCCGTAAATTCTGTATTATCAAATTATTTGCGTTTTTTTGTAATTATCTCTTATACTATCAATTACGTCAAAAACAATATCTCTGAGCATTTAGAATGTTCCCCCTTTCCTATTCAATACATATTTGCCGCCAAGTTTCGTGGAAAAAGTCTATTCCTAAAAATGCATAGCCTTTGGTTTGCATATTTATTACATCTATGCCCACCTCTTCAATGGTTATATTGTCGTAAAATTTATCGGTAGGTCTCTCTTTTTTTGTTGTTCTCCTTACACACCAGGCACTCTTTACACATTTCTTCTACTGTTGCCCTGATCTTCGGCCATTAGATGGTCTTTATTCTGTCAACGAACACACTGTTCACTGCATAATAACATAGCCCTTCATGTGTATCCTTACATTGTTTTCTTCTTTTCTAATTCAGGCGGGATGATTTTTATTATGACGAAACAAGTATCTTGCATTTTTTCCTTGCACTTCTTGCACGCGTTTAAACCATCTTGTTTGTTTTTTTATCTCCCTTGGTCACTCTTTCTTCTGCATTTTGTCATCTTAATTTATTTGCTAGACCCATTTCCGCCCCCTAACGCAAATATTTATTTCAAAGCATACTCCTGATTTTCTCTATCCATGTATAGTTTCGGTTATATATAGCAAAAGGCTTTTCTTTTTCTGTGCAAGGGCCTTGTGGTCTGTCTATATATTTTTCTTTTTCTCTGCCACCTTCTATTGATTTTTTTTCGATTCCGTATAATATCATTATAACTTCTTTACCTGATACTCCATATGTCTGCTCAGTTTCTGTCAATTTTTACTTGCATATTGTACGGGCTTTATTTTTCTGCATCACCACAGCCCTGATCCCTGTCTGTGATGCGTCTGTTCTCAACACATTTTTTTGCGTATTTCATCAGCATCAAGCCGTTGCAATTGTTTACTTCATTTATACCTTCCTCGAACTCCTTTTCATTTTCCTCGTGCGGTTTCAAGTACTCTTTTATTCATCTAAAGGCTATTCGAAAGAGCCAATGTCTACTTCGCGAATCCATGGATGTAAATGCGATACCAAATTGCTGCCCCTAGAAATTGTTTCTCCTAGTGTATTTTTGTTGGTTTTCGCAAGTCCATTATCTTATTTCTCTGTTACTCTATAGGCTCTATAACATTTCCATTTATTTACACTCCCAGGAAATTTACCTCTGTCTTGATTGTTTAGATTTTGCTACCATTTAAATTAAAACTATTTCTCTGTAGTCTGTCATAAACTTCATGACCCAATCTGTTACTTCCTCGTTTTCCTTTGTATATAGCACTATGGGTTTCTTATATATTTGCACATCCTTATCAATCAGTTCTTTGAATAGATCTGCTAAACTTACATGTAATACCATTGCATTATTCTTAAAGCCCATCACCATTACATTAAAATTTTATATTCGTCCCATAAAATTAAAGCCTTTTTTGCTTTTATCCACCTCTTCGATTTCTTTATTAATGAAAGCTTTTGTCATATCGGGTACTGTAAGAATTCTACGCGTAGCTGATTTACTACAATACTTTATTCAGCGTTGTATCTCTGGTATTTCTGTTGTCACTTGATCGTTAACACCATAAAATTCTATACCATCTGGGTTTCTCCGCCCGTTTTCTCTATGAATTTTTCCAGGTTTTCAATATGATGATAATATTCTTCGCATTATTCCTCGCTGTTCAAAACATTCTAGATACTCTTTTGGTTTCTTTTTCTAGTGCTTGAGGTATATTTATTTCCTTTGTTCTTAGACCTACATCCCTTTTCATTCTTATCGTCTATTTCTATGCTTTAAAAAATTTATATTGGTCTATCTTCTCTATGTTCCAGACCTGGATATTCTTTCTTTATGATCTGAATTGTCACTTGTGGGCACATTTCGTTATAATAATTTGATTTATTAATTCCTTCCTCATCCAAATTTTTTCTTGTGTACCTTCACCTTTTTTTTTATTTTTTTATGGGCGGTCTCTTATGAAATGTCCTGTTTTTTACAGTAAAAAACATATTATCCTTATATAACTTTTTCTTTCAAACCCAAATTACCTCGTCCTTGTTCTTCTCACTTTTGTCGTCACTAGTCTCTCCAGCACCTGCATATCTTCATACCATCGTTCTGTTCTTTCTTCCTCTTCTAAACATCCTTCTTCTCCTTTATTTTTTTCGCCACCTCTTCCTTTGTTATTTAAGATTATCTGTAGCTGTCCGAAATCCTTGCACGCCTGTTCTATAGTTGCCTGCATTTTCATTCCTACTAAGCTTAGACTTTCTTTCTTCAGGATACGTCGCAGCTCCACTCTCTCTAGTTGTTTTATCGTCCCCTCTCAATATTCCAATATATTTACTTCTGATGCCACTTCTACAATCCGTCTGAGTTCTTCTACAACTTCATCGACCTCTATGGTCATTTCATCACATTCTTTTTCAATTTTCTCGTAGGTGTCGCCGTGTTGTCCTGTTTATTTAGATCCATAATATGGGGTAATAATTAATAATAAAACAAACAAAAAATAAGTAAACGAACTTTGGTGCTCGAACTTTAAGGACAATCTTCGTAAAATGTTTTAGAATAGAAGCAGTTTTTTGGATAAAACGCAAATAAAATAAAAAATGTATGT
>JAQFYM010003328.1:0-19025 GCA_034694785.1 Agrenia bidenticulata | reverse complement strand
ATTTAATCTTAGCGACACAAAACCAATATTGTTTGAAAAATATTTTTAAATATACAAAATAGCCAAAAAGTGTTTACGTTAAGGCTATTACTGATCTTATTTTAAACAAAAAACTTACTATTTAAGTTTTTATCGGAGAATAAACATAATATTTCTGGATTTTTTTTTTGCCTCCCGTATTTTAACATAATGGGCATTATGGGGGAAAATGAAAAAGCCGCTTTCCATATTATGGCTATACTATATTCGGAACCGCTGATGGTCAGATTCAAAATATTTATTACATTAAAAATAAATGAATATTCATTCACACATTTGATTTTTTACTCCATCATCTGAAATTAATCGTTTTATTTCAGTAAAATTATCATCCAAATTATTGATATAAGAAACTAAAATATTAAAAATTAAGTAAATAAATTTACAACAATTAATCTAGCTTGTCCCAGCGTGTTATTACTAGGAATTTAGAAAGAGGCAGCCCCGTGACATCCCTGTATATCACTTGATTTTTTAGTTTTTATTGATAATCTTTTTCAGTTCTGAAATGAATTAATTGGCAAGAGGATATAATTTTCGTTCTTCTTTAGCAAGAAGATGTAAAATATGGCAGATGCATACTATATGTTATATTTCTGGATAGGATTTTTAAGTTATTTTCCTATCTTGATACAGTATGCAGTGCCATCTGATACTAAAATTTAAAATTGTTGTTAATCCTAGTATTTTTTATCTTTCAACGGAAAATTTGATTTCTTCCAATATATTAGCAATATTTGCTCTTTGTACTCAATTTTAGTTATTAAATATATATCAGAATATAAATCTATTGAAATTTATACCATATGTTTTTCAATATATCTACCGATCGAATCTTTAGTTTTGTCAAAATATATAAAAAAATCTTTTCGTAAATAGAAAACATTTAATGTTTTATATTTGTACTGTACTACGCTTTCCAAATAATTGTCTCTATATGATACAGCAGATAAAATTCAAAGCCAAAACATTCTTTTAATAATTCAATCATCTCTGATTTAGCTGAAACTTCAAGCGGTATTCCGGATTATGTAAATGCTGTCACTATTTTTTTATTAAACGTATTGTTATCCAAGAGCCCGGAATCTTTTTTAGCGCACAAAAAGCGAAAATATGCAAAGTTTTTTATATGTAATTTGGTTTCGTTGTGTCTGGTAAGATTTCGGGTTCCTTGTGAACCTACTAGTAATATATCAGATCCACATACAATAAATCGAGCCGTATTCACATTTATTGTTTTAAAAATGCGGACTCCTGGATAAATGCATCGAATTTTGACGGCTTTTTATTCTTGCAACATGGCTTCTTGTCATTTTAATTTTTCTACAAAAATATAAAAGTTTTAGAAAAATAGTGATGGAAAAGAATATGGAGGAAAAAATTGAAAAATGTCTAAAGTGTACGTATAGAATTTATTATTAATAAATATTTTCTATTTTGTTTTTATGCCATTTTTAACACCCTTTTTTCAAAGAAATAATAAATTCTGCCAATTTGTTCCTTCTACTCAGTGGCGTAACCAGGGGAGAAAATGGGGCACATGCCCCCCTAGAAAAAGTCACGCCCGAGTTCAAGAGGGTGTCTGTTTTACGGCATAAAAATACACGAAAAATATATTTTTAAAAAAATTTTAATTTTTAATTTTTTTAGATATGTTTTGTAAAAATAAAAATAAATATAAATATTATTTTTTTGTTTTAGTCAAATTTTTTACCATGCCTAAACAAATCCTGGTTACGCTCCTGCCCCTACAGATCATGTTTGGGATAACTTATTTATTATATTCTTATTTTATATTTATAACAACTGTTTTTGTTAACTCTTCATCTTTTTAAGCTTTTTATTCGTGATATAGAAAAATAACACGTATAATTGCTCGTTGCCAGTATATAATATTATAAGGCTGTTTTTCTCCAACATATTAATCACGCATGCAGCACATTTTTTTTGATTGCTGGTTCTAGACAAAATAATTACGGGGTCTCTTTTTTATACACAAAAAAATTACAAAAAAGTCAATTTTGTATAAATAATTCAAAACCAGCTTATATTTGCATTTTTCTAATATTCAAAGTATTTACTTGCAAGGTTTTTTTTAAAAAACAGCAGTTTTAAAAATCCATGATTTGCATGTATGTTTTGAGATCGCCTTATTTTGCTATAATGGCCATTATAGGGGAAAATAATATTTTTATTTCACTATAGGTCCCCTACCCGTTTTGGTGTCCCTGTCAACAAGAGGCACGAGCATGTAAAAAGAAAGTATAAAAATGGCAGGAAATTATATATTTAGTAATTTTCAAATCACAAATATGATGTTTTTTAACTAAAAACAAGAACAAAAAAATAAAACAGATGAAAACAACTTACATTTTTTTTAAAAAATGACACAGCAAGCTTTACTATGTTTAAATGAACTAATATGGGATCTTAACTATCTGGATTACATATGCGCAATAAATTTGCTATCATACCCGTAAAAAAACTAGAATAAAACGACAAAGTTATTAATTCATATTGGAAAAATACGTTTTTTGCATAATTGTTCATGAAGAAAATCTTTCAAAGTATCTTTCATGGCAATTTTTGCAGATATTGCGGCTTTAACATGGCGCATACTATTATAAGAGTGTATTATGTGACATTTTTTTACCAGGTACATAATATTTTGCTCAAATACAGTTTTAGTGTCTATCGCATGGCGAAAAAGAGTTCCTGAGGCACTATGTGGCCAAAGTGCATCAGAAGGGGTTAAACTTAAATATTTGGGAACATGTTCTCGGAGTGCCTATAAAAAACAAAAGTTAACACTAAAACGAAAGTTCACACAAAAAACGCCAAAAAAATATAAAGAGTAAACTAGAATAGCAAAAATAGAAAGTATTAAAAATGTGAGTCAAAGAAAAATAAAAACTGACAAAAAAAAAACAAGAAAGAGGTGGTAAATATCAGCAACAAAATAATAATTTCTTAATTCACAAATTACATCCACTGTATAAAGAAAAGGATAGAAAATCAAAACCAAACAAAAGGACCAATATAGCAGAAAACAACAAAAAAAAACACCGTAAAAATGCATAAGGCACAATTATGTTTTTAAATCGAACAAAAATAATAAAAGGGTATAAAAACTAAATTTCTGAAATTTTAACACACAAAAACTACATGGAAGTATAAAAAAATATAAAATGATGAAAAAATAAAAAATAAAATCGACGATATATTTATTCTAAACACCAATTGTATATATTTCCGAGTTAAAAATAATTACTTATATCAAAATAGGCATATGAGTTGCAAAAACTTTTTAACAATATATTTTTTTTTCTGAATCTAAATTAATACAAATTTTTTGCCTTTCCTAAAAAAATTTACTTGAATCCATTCTTCCACGCTTTGAATTATGTCGAAATTTTTTTTCGGAACTTGGATGTGAAACTTTAACAATTGCCTTAAGCCCTTTATGGTACTTTGTCGCTGAATTCGTGGTGCGTGGAAGTAACAGACAAATATTAGAATATGAACTACAAAAATTATGCGCGAAAGAGGTGGCTTAACAGGAAATGTTAACATAAAATGTTTGTATAGATCGAGATCTAAAATTCGCAAATGAAAGGCAATCATTTTATGACATCGACTTTATCAGCACTTTGTAAAATAAAATTATATATTTTAAGAATATCTTGTACCGGCACGAAAAATTTAAAGTATCATTTGTCTACTTAGTGTTTAGGGCATTAGCATTATGTAAATAAAAACTCGCAAATTTAGTATTTACTATTTCAGCATACCGTCTGTCTAAAATGTAACATCCATGCCGTGATTTTGGCAGTGGTAAAAACATTTGTGAAAGAATTCATTTATCACTCTGTAAAATCAACCATCAAATTATTGGTGTAAAATTTACGATTTCCTTGAGTTCAAAAAAAAAATCTGTTTGTATTTAACTCTAAGTTTCGATTGGATAAACATTTTGCGTAAGGGAAACGATGAACGAATTGCACGGCCATGAATTATAGTTAGGGCACACCAAAAGAACTTAAAAAATTTTAAATGCTGTAAAAAAGGGCTTAAATGCTGTTTTTTTTGCTATTATGACATTTTTTCCTGCTTTTATGCCCCCCACTAAATGTCGATAAAATCTTTAATTTATCTTAAGCAAATGCATGGCATATATTGTGGCCTTTTCGGAAGAAATTAAGATAAGAGCAAATACAATTTCTTTCCGTAATTCGTGTGAAGTAAATATTAGTTTTTATAGAAAATCCATTGTGATAGATCATAGAAAAACAAAGGAACATCAAAAAAAAAACAAGCACAACTGAAAGCTCCCCCATCACGACCCAAACCTTGCTTTTCGATTCGACTCCTAATATTATAGAACATATTTTTGACGGTTTTACAGATGCAGATATCGCGCTAGAAAAAAATAACAACTAAAAGCTAGGAACGCTGTTTAGTGTTTTACAATTGCAACTTGCATGTAAACCTCAGGCCAGAAGAATAGTATTGGAAATATCACCGAGGCATTTTGGAGAACTGCAAGAATACTTTAAGGACAACTTTTGTTTTAGTGATTGTAAACGAATCATTAAATCGTAGAAGCTTTTTATCTATATTTTCTATGTGCGTGAATAAATGCACCAAATGATCTTAGATTTATTGAAACTTATTAATTAGAAGAAAACCTAACTGCAAATAAAACAAAACTTTGATAAATGAAGCACTGTGCAAATATGAATACCCCAAAAGAAATTGTATCTATTAATATTAGATGCCACCGTATACATGCAGGGTTGCAGGGGCAACATAGAAAGTAAGGGGGAAAATTTTTTTTATCATGTATTCTGCTTGGCTCATTTAATTCTAAACTGCGTGCTAAAAATAAAAGAATATTTTGGTTATTTCTATTTTCCCATCTCATCAGTTCAATTAGCAATTGTAAAGAACAAAACCAGAAAAGGAACATTTAAAATATTAGGCGACCCCTATCTGTCATAATAACAAGATGGGGCAGTTGGCTTAAATGGGCTTTGTACTAAGCGGAAAATTTGCCAGAAAAAAAAAATATTGGTGAATGGCATGATGATGGTTTGCTGGTGATGCGAGTCAAAAAAGCTGCCTATGCCTCACTCTACATAATTCACTAATGCATATTAAATCTGATATGAATAATTCATATGTATTTTGAATAAACTAGAGCATAACCATTTTATTATCAAAACTAGAATAGCGGCTGTAAAAATACTAACTTACACAATGATTATTTAAATTTAAAAAAATTTATATCTAAAAGACTACGTGGGAATGATATTAAAAAGTTGGTGTACGAAAATAATCTAAATGTAGTGCCGGCTGTAAAAAATTATTTTCTAAACTGCTATTGCACCTCTGTAAGCGTAGAAAGAAGTATATTACTGCGGAAGATTCTTCTTGCAAAGGATAGAAACTTTGCGACAATAAAACAGTTTTATTATTTTACGTCTTTACTATAATACTGGGTTTAAAAAAGTTAAGAAATGTAAATATAATTTAATAAGTGCGTTTGATATATTTTTTTTTTTGGTTTTGGTATTTATAAATGCACTTTTTGCAGTTTTTTCGTTAGCAGAACCAAGAAAATGCAGTTTTTTAATGCCTTTATGGTCCGCCCTAGATATAATTATGACATATAAATCACCGGCGCAGCAGTAAACGTTTTATCAATAATCCAGGTATCACTTATTTGCAATACATCCATACCAAAATCCGAACAAATTATTAAATGACGTTTTGCCTTTCAAAATCCTATATCAGCTCTAAGAAATTTTATATTTGTTTTTGCCACTGTTTAATGTTAGTAAATGTATCACAAACTACATGAAATTGCATTACATCCCGCCATCTAATTTCGAAACATAACTCCACCAAGATTTTAATTTAGGTTGAATTTTTGGTACTTCCGTTTTAAAATTCAGGGTAATCGCTGTGATTTTACTCTGTAAAGAGTATTTTTTTTTTTTTGTATTTGTATTTTCTTTAGTCTCATTACATCCACGAATTTTATTAATGTATCAAAAATTTGCTAAGTGGCTATGAGCAACAAGAAACGTAACAATATTGTTATCTATGTGCGCAGCAGTAATGTAATCTTTTTGCTGTATGCTTTTTCACCAAAATTTATTACCTCTCAGTATTTCACAGTTGTTAGAAAAAAAATTTACTGTAAAGAGGTTCATTTATTAATCTATCGGTATAAAATTAATATTTAATGGTTTAAAAAAAATAAGGTATAAAAGTATCGCACTCAGAGGAAATGTTTTCAAATATTTTATTTTTAACCCTTCTGAGGCACTCCGGCCTCTGAGTGCTTCAAACACTGCAGAGGCAAGCCGTAACTTATGCACTGGATACAAAAGTTAAAAAAAACTGTTACCTTAAATTATTTAAAACTAAAAATTAAGCCCTAAGTTACCATATTTTTTAAAGAATTTTTTTTTTGGTTTTTTAGGGATTCATCAAAGAAATATTTGCAATAAATATCAGAAAGACTTTCTTAAATCTTAAAACGACAAATAGGAGAAAAAAACGTTGCAAAATAACATAAATTTCTTTTGCGAGTGCAAAAAATCTTCTGTATTATCTTGCCGCCCTTTAGCCTTTTTTTATACAAATCGAGATTTGTTTTGGTTGGTTAATGCACTTGCAACTTCCTTTTTGCGGCCATAATAAACAATGAAAATTGTGTTAAGTCTTGTTTTATTGTACCAAATATACAGATTTCTTAAGATAATATTTTTTTAGAAAATTATGTTTTATGTCAGTTCCGCATGCATAGGCATGTTCATTTATCGGTTTGCAAAATTTTGCAGCTTTTTACTTTTGCATCTTTTGTAAAGTTTATATACTATTTTGCTTTTTAAAAACACCATTGTTTAAATCATCCACTATTTTTACATTTTTTGTCGCAGTTATTGCCTATTATATGTATTTTGTGTTCTAGAGGAAGTATCTCATAACTATGGCAATTCGAATGCCTTTTTTGTACTCATAAATGCAGGAAAAGTGTCATAAACAACAGTTTCTGTCTTTCAGTTGCCTTTTTTTCAATGCATTTATATATTAAAAACCAGGCGCAAATACACAACGAATATTTTATATGATGAGTAAATTTTTATTTTTACTTTTTAGACACTGAATTGTTGCTTCTATTTGCGTTAATGTATTTAAAACCATCAAATTGCGGAAAAAAAAATTAAACGCATTTTTTGCATTTTTTTTTATTTTAGTCGCAGTTTTTTACATTTTTTACTGCAATTATGACTTGCCCTGCTGATAACCTAATATATTTTTTGTGAATTTTCTTTTAATGCTTTTTTCGTTTTTTTTTGTGTCTTTTTCGTATTTGCAATCGCAAAAATTATAGAATTATCTCTAAATAAAAAATATCAAATAACATTTTTAAACGCGCAATTCTACAGCTTTAAACACGAAACCAAGCCTCTGGCAACATTAGTTCATAATAAAAAAGGGAAATGTGGAGTTTTTTGCACATTTGTGCTATAGAAAAAAATAATAATTGGGGCATATAATCATTCAGTTATCCTGGTTCAGTAAAAATATTTTTAAAAGCAATAAAAAAGTTTAGATAAAATTATAAAAAGCCTATTTCTTTAAGAAAGAAAAATCCTTGCTTATATGTGTAGTTCTAGATTTATCTTAGTAAACTAGTTTTACTTTGTTTTCGCAAAAAAAGACATTGATTGCATTATGACATTTTTACGTCTCACAAACGGCAAAAAAAACTGCAATACTTTAATTTTTATATCATTTATGTTGATTTTTTTGTTATTAGTAAAGATTTTTGCCCATTTTGTTTTTTGTTATATTAGAACGAACTGCATACGTTTTTTTTTTTGTTTTTTAAGAAATGATCCTGCCATATTAATACCTTTTGTTGATAAAAATTTCGTAAAACGGAATCTGATGAAGACTAAGCTTTTTATTTATACAAAAAAAGAGGCCTGAGCCTTTATAAAACTATATATATATTATAGAATTTTTACAAATTTTCTTTCAAAAATATTTTTTGAAGATTTTTCAATTTTAAATTATGGTAAATATCGAAAAATTAAATCATAGTGACAACAGTAACTCTACGATATTCTTCTTCTGTTAGAACTTTTTCTTCTATTGTCTTTAGATTTTAAAAAAGTATCTCCCCTTCTAGAAAATAAAAATTCATTCTGTTCCATTATACGATGTTGATTTCCCTTTTTAAATTCTGGATATAATTCTAACAAAAGATTACTAAATTTTGTTTATGTTTAGTTCGGCTGATTTAAGATACATAGAAGACACTAAAAAATTTTTCATAATGAAAACGAAACAATTTTTTTTTTGCAGATTCACTGGCAAATCAATCAGCTTAATAGTATTTTTATGCTAAAGAGCTTATATTTTTATAATAATTATTTGTCTTGGCCCCTTTAAATACCGTTGTTTTATGATTCATTCTTACTTGTTTATAAATCCAGTAGCTCTATGGATATTTACCGTTTTTTGCTATCAACGTGGGCATAACTTTGCGCACATGTGTGCAAAATCAGTGAGAACTCTATACGTAACCAAAAGAAAAAGACCAAAAATCGAAATAAGACTAATGAAAATTAAAAGCAAAAAACTGTAATAACTTGTAAATACTTGCATATTTTCGGACATTGACAGTTTTTCTGTTCGCTTTATTCCCAGGCTGGTATTTTATTAAGCCCAATTAAAGGGCCAAAGCAAATGCTTTTAAAAATATTAAATAAATAACATATGAGATATTTTTACTTATTATAAACATCACTAGACAAGTATTTTATTTAGTTCGGCTATACTTTCTGTAAGTGTAGCTTTATCAGGGTAGTCGTAGGTTAGTTTATCAGGGGTTAGGTTAGGGTATAATGGTATAGTTAGAGTATTGGGTCTGGTTAGGATAAATGGAGTTAGTTGCTGTCCTAAATGCAATATAGAATGTCATCCATAAGTAATCTTTATGCGGGTTCAAAGTCTAGACCTTTTAATAATGGGCATATTCTTGTTCTAAATATGAGATGTAAAGAAAAAAACTAGTGTTTTACAAATTAAATATAAAGTTTTTTACAAAGACCGGACATTTGCGACTATGATGAAATTCAAAGAGAGGTAAGAAAATGAAATTAAAGAAAATAAATTAAAATCACAACAAAAGTAGAAAAATCAATATAAATCATTTAAAAAGGATAAAGAATAGTATTTTGGTACAATAAAAAATATTTCTTGTATGCAGAATCATAAATTGTACACCATAGTTTTCATTTATTACACTTATTAAATATCTTTGCACTTTTTCCTCCATTCTAACTTGAGTCCTGCATTGTCCCGGCCCACACGTTTTTTTATTTTATAAAACTAGTATACCCGGCTCCGGTCCAACCCCTAAATACGTAAAACTACCTGCTCCATTATTAATAGTCGCAAAAATTTCTAAAATCGAAGTTTCCCGAGATTTAAGCTATATATAGAATAATCTATAACGTAACATAAAAAAATGAAATTACTGTAAGATAAATGGGTGTAAAATTACCTTAATAATATGTATAATAAGTAGTGACACTAAAATATGACCGCCGATATGACAATTTTCTACACAAAAAAACAACAAAATATGATAAATATGACAATTTTTTAAATGATTTGTATTCCTGTCATTATAAGTACAAAATAATATTTATATTATTTATAATTGTAAAGTCTATTTCTGGTTGCTAACAAAAAGCTTATCCGGTTTAAACCGCAACTTTTTTGCATTTTAATTTAATTTATTTCACATGTTTTACGCGTTTTTTTTGCAAAAAAAAAGCATGCATTTGGATATAAAATCGTTTTGGGAATCAAAAAAAAACTCTTGACATAATTTTAAATCTAAATTTGTGATTTCTCGTATTCCTTTTATAAAATAGTAAAAATTAAAAACACGAAGAATTGCACTCAATGTGGAATTTAAAACGGAGTTATGCGTTTTAACGCAATACAAAATTTGATAGTTGGTATTTTTAGTTATACAGCACGAGATAATTAAGTATAACGTTTAGCTATTATAAAAAAATGTGTTAAGAACATGGCGAAACTTTAAGTTGTAATGTTTTTATATGCGAATAATTTTTAGTCTTAAATGGCGCGCATATGTTTTTGAATTTTTTCCAATACATCTATTTCTTTCGAAATACATCTACTGTTTTTTAGTAACTAAAAAATGTTTTAAGCTACGTAAATATTATCAAGGTTCACTTATAAACTAAAATGTTTTTAAAGGGAAATTTTCTATAGGATTAAAATATCAAATATGACAATTCATATGGTAATTGTCATATATATGACATGGGATGCCCTATTAATGCGCACATACAAGAGGTTTTTTTTTTTTTTTTTTTTTTGGTATTTAAATTACATTTTAGGGTCTTATATGAGAATTTTCCTTTATTATGCTAGTGCAATAGCGTAAAATACGCAAATTTTCTTTTTTTTGCTTTGCCCGTTTTGCATCCGATTTTTTTATCCCGCCCGAAACCCGTCCCACGGGCCGGGCCGGGCCGGGTATTTCCGGGCTAATGCAAGTCTTAACTTAAACATATCTACGCTTTTAGGGAGTGTAAATCCTTTTTGGTTCCACAGATACTTTTGTTGAATCACTTCTTTCTCCCCCTTTAACTTAAATATTAATAATATAAAATTATACTTACTATCACCAAATGTACTTCAGAAACACTGTGCCATCCTCCGATAGCATTTTTTGTTTTAGGAATATAAGATTTTATATTTTTCGAGTTCGATACCACAAAAAAATTGGAAAAGTGGATTTCGCGTATTTAAACCAATATAATTACGTTCAAAATAATCATATAGCGGTGATAATATGGCTGAAAACTTACTGAAGGCTTTAATTTCATATAAAGTCGTACCTATGTCATCCGGAGCACAATATAAAAGTAAAATTATACATCTGAAGAATTTATTAACTTTCCTATCTTGTCTAAAAATATAGTATAAATGAAAATTATTTTGGTTTTCAAAGTATTGCTTGTTCTAGATTAAACTGAAAACCAAACATATTTATTCCCGGAAAAATTCTTTTATTGCTCCTATTGAGGTGTGCTCAAAATCTGTTTTTATGGAAATAGGCATTATTTTTTCGTTCGGCGCACCTAAAATAAATCAAAGCTGTTGGTAAAGTAACTGTGTTTTATTTTTCAACAACGCAAAAACAACAGGAAAAACACTATGGACATCTAAAATGATATCGTATAAAGTTGAAAATATGGTGAGAAAACTAAATAAAAGATGCCATCTACAGCCAACTTAGATTTCTTGTATACATTTATCATTAAGGAAAAATAAATATGCAAATATTTTCATTAGCTGTTAGATCTTTTTAAATATCTGGCCATTATGACCAAAAAACGTTCATCTCTAATGGTAGTTGTAATTTAGTTTATCTAGTTTTAGAGTAGAGTATATAATTGGTCCTGGATTATAAAATTTACTTCGATATCTTCGAAGGATTTTGCTAATGTTTAACGGGTTGTTCAAAGCTGTAAGCTCTACAGCTGTTGCTTTTTTTAAGAACCTGACTGACAACCCATCGTACAGATTTTGCAGATTTATCCTTAAGTTATTTTATCTTATGAATCAATGCTTTTCTTATACAATCATTTTGATTAGTTTGATGAGCATGGGTTCCAATTAAAAAAACATCTGATATATATTTAGAGATATTTTTTTGGGATATTGTTTTTGCATTGCAATTTTTAACAGAGCAGCGCCATTAAATCTATTTTGATCCCTTTCTTTAATAATATAAAAGTATCCGGCCAATGCTTAAGCGTCTTTGTTCATTTATGTTGTAACTAGATCGTAACGAGCGTGTGTCTTTTATGAGTAAAAATAAAAAATAAATTGTTTTAAACTTAATAAACTATGTGCATTTGGGGCATTGCAAAAATGTTTCCTTCGCGGATAATAAACGAGTTTTAATGGCTAAAAAAGATTCGCGTAAAATGAAAGGCAAAAAGACGTGTAAATCATTAGATATTTTATTTATTTTTTAAGGCAATATAAAATTGTGGATTTTACAAAGATAGTTTTTTGTGTTAAAAAAAGAATTTTTGGTATTTAAGAACAAAGTCAAAAAAACTGTTTCAATTAGCTAGTTTTAAAATTTAATTATATATGTATAAAATATTAATATAAAAAAATAATAATAATCGTGAAAAAAAAAATTATTTGAAAATTTTAAAGCATGCAATATAAATAATTTTTTTTAAAAAAATCACAAGTTACTTAAAACCTTAGAAAGGGTAATAATGAAATAAAAGTAGTGTAATAAAGCAAATTTAACAAAATAAATCGATAAAATATTAATTTTCTAAATAAATATTAGCTTTATAACTGTCAAGAAAAAAAACTAGGAAATGGCAATCGAAGATAAATAGCACTATAATTTTTTTTTTATATATTTTTACTATTTCTGTATAATATTTAAATTTATTTAGTGGATTAATAATATAATACCTTTATAAAATGACACAAAGGCAAAAAAGACTTTGCTGATATAGCTTCAATAAAACATTTTTGTTAAAATCCAGAAAATCCAAATATGTTTTTGCATAGATGCACTACCTCTTTTACCGAGTGCTGTGCCCGTGAATATTACAATCATTCTTAGCGTTTAGTAAAATTTTGCACTTAATAAATCAGAGAAGCACACAATGAAAACTTGCATAAAAAACGCTGGGGTTAAAATCTATAAGTTTTATAAAAAAAAGAATAGTTACAGTGTAGTAAAAGACAAAATATCCAATAAAAATAACAAAACAAAAAAAAGTATAAAAATAAATATCACGCATATGCAGTCATATAAACATCGTTTTGAAATACATAAAGGTTGCAAAAAAAGATAAACAATCAGTGTAACATGCTTCGTATCTATAAAAGCCGTATACTAATTCTTTGTCCAGCAAAATTCCAAATCATTATTGTGCAAAAAAAACAGTAATTCTGTACCTCCCGACAAAATAAGCAAAAGTATAAACGAGAACAGTTGAGCCAGTAATGACATTTGTAGCACCCCGAGCACGGGTTTGCTTTTAAAAACAAAAAAATCACACGAAGCTGAAATTTAAATTTTTTCTCTATGAAAAAGTGTGGCTCGTCAAAAAAAATATTGACTTTATAGAAATATGAAATGCCATAATGGTATCAAAAGAACAAAATTTGCGCCAAAGGAATATATTTTAAAACATATAAAAAGGGGTTACGTATTTTATGTTATATTTATTGGTGCTTAAAAGTTTTTTTGATTAGTACAGATAAGAAAACTGAAGAGACTTATCTATTGGATGGAGAGTATGAATACAAAACAGTGAAATGAAATGCGGGGCTGAGTTCTTTTTTACGTAAAAAATTATTTTTTTACACATTAAAACACACTGAATTATGCCAAATGTAATTAAAATAATATCTAATTATATATTAAAAAAACTTAAACGCTGTAATGTCATAAAATATACGTATATACTGTGCGTTCTAACAAGAAATAAAAAAGAATTTGATTGAAAGAAAACTCTGAAATTTCATTTAAAAATGTATTTCTGATTACACGTAAGTGCACTAACAGATCAATTTGATAAATTAAAAAAGGTACTACAAAAAAAAACACGAAGTTGTATCAGTAGCGTATCCAGAGAGCGGGTTTGAAGGTACAAACTTCCTGACCCATGCTTATCATTTTTTGCGCCTAAATCTAAGAAGGGGGTCTAAAATTAGAGGGGAGGTATATTTGTAGCCAAAAGTTTGCATAAAAATGCAAAATTTTTACAAATATAGGTTTTTTTCTTATTACTGTTTTTGTCATCTAAATAAGCCAAACCCACACCCTCCATACAAAAAAAAAAAACCTGGCTACGCCACTGAGCTGTATAATTACACAAAGAGTGTAGATTTTTTTTGACTTTTTTTTGAACACTTTTCAGGCAAGTTAAAGTTAAAATATAATATTTTTTACACAGTAAAAATATTACGTTTACTATAAACCTCAACAATTTCCGCAAAAAATTCTTCTATTAAAGTTGCGTAAATACTCCTGTTTCTATTTTTGTCGAGAAAGACAAAAAAAATTGTTTAAAACAAGGTGTTTGACTACAATATGACCGCTCACGTTAGTTGTTGTATATTATGTGCAAAAATTGCACTTTTTATCGATTATATTTTTGCGCAAAATAAAACGCAGAAAATTTAAGCAACTTAGAAAATCTTTCAGTGTCTTGCACACCCATTTACTTGATTAAGTGGCTTCCTTTTATTTATAGTTACACTTCTTAATTTTTACTCATTTTGCTTATCTATTAGTATAAATGACAAATAATAACAGTTGTCCATATGATAACTTGTAATAGAATTTTACTTTATAGATAACAACTAAAAATTGTAATGCCACCACATACTAAAATTAAAGTCTTCGGTTTTGCTTAATTAGGTTTGCAATATTTTGAAAGCTGTGAAATACTAGAAACTAACATTTCAGAAATGTTTTGAAATTCAAAAAGAATCACTTTGTATAACCAATTAGTGAAATAGTACTTTTATAAGGGAACGCTGTATATATTTATGTTGTTACCAAAAACAATAACTATACAAAAATGCCAGGATTTTTTATATTTCGTGATGTAAATTACATAAACACCATTTTATTATAAATAAAAAAAAAATGGTTTTTTTATTGTTTATAACAAAAAAAAACATGGTATTTTTTTGTTTTAAACAAAAAAAGACATTTTTTTTATCAATTCGTACATTTTTAGATTTTTTTAGTAATATTTACTAAGGGCGTGTTCGGTTTTTGCTCCTGGGAATTTTTTGTTGTGATTTAAGGGCAAAAAATTCCTAAGTGCCAATACCCAGAAATTCTTTGTCCTGAAAACATAACAAAAAATTTACAGGAGCGAAAACCGAACACGCCCTAAGTTATATTTTTTGCTTATAAAAAAAACATCCGAAAACGGAATCTTGTAAAATTTATTTGTCAAAACTACTTGGTTTGTTGCTTTTTCTTTAGATTTCTTTTATAAATATTATATATTTTAGCTAACTACCAATTATTTGTAAAAAATGAATCTAATGCCTTTATGCCTTCACGGACAAAAAAAAAAGAAAAAAATCTCGTAATTTATTTTTATTTAAATTATTCTAACTTTGTAAAAATGTATTAAAATATTGCTTTATTTTAAGAGATCTCTTTGGATTTGTCAATAATAATAATTGAAAAATTCGGAATTTATTTATTAAATATGAAAATCAGTAATACGAAATAAAATAAATGAATTGAGAATTTTCGGAATATTGAAAAACAAAAAATACCTAAATGAACAAACTGTATTTTTTATTTCTATAATATTGTCAAAAAAATCTATAAATGACCCGATGCATAAAAATGTGCTTCATTTGCATAGTGTATATATTGAACATATTTTAATCTTATAATTCAGAAAAGAAACTGACTTAAAGTAAAAGCCAAAGTTGCTTCTAGTATATTAAAGCTATCATTATGATATTCATTGTATATAAAAAAATAGTTTGAAAGAGAGTATGTACAAGATATTAATATAATAAATAAATAGTCTAATCTTTTATTGCTGTAATAATTAAATATGTATTTATTTTTGTAAAAAAAAGTTGAATCTACGGGAACGTATTATAAATAGGGGTTAAAACTGTTTTACTGATATTTTATGCTTTTTGACTACTATAGTTATGTAAAGGATTTCTAATATAATAATTTCTTTGTACGAACCTTATAAAAGCAATTATAAAAGATAAGCCGGTATTTTACGCGGCAATCGACATTTTTTGCTATTGTTAATTATTCATGCCACTTAACACACACATAAAAAAAACAAATTTTAGTACTAAGGGGGCGTTCAAAAATATTCCATTGTAAATTTTCAGCCCTTATTAAGGGGAAAAAAATTCCATAGGAAAAAATAATTCCATTGGAATTTCCTTTTTCGTGCAATATTGATTTTCCTATGGAAAGATTTTTTTCCATTGGGAATTATTTATAACCAAGGTAAGCTCCCTTGGACATTTTTTTTTCCGTTGGAAAAATATAATAAAAATTTCCAATGGAAAAATTTCCAATTGAAAATTATCCGAACGCCCCCTAAAACAAAGATATAACACAATAAAATCTTACCACGCATACCTATAGACGGTAAATACACTAAAGACGAAAAAAACACTTTGACAACGCAATTTTTATCACATATTAAAGTGCAATGCGACAAAAATACAACTGATCTTGATAAGACAAAAAATGGTCTACATAGAAAAGTAGGTTACTTTGGATTTAAATAAGTCGAATTACGATGCCAGAATTAATAAAAATATAACAAAAAGTTTTTTTTTTAATCTGTGTAAAAAGTTTATCTAAAGTAAAAAATCTCTGTCTAAGATAATGGGTTTTTACTCATATAAACGCGTTTACTGTACTGTAAAAAATACAAAGTATATAATGAATACAAGTTAAAGCTTCAAATTTTGAAATAGCTTTTATATAAAAAAAAATTATTTATAAATGCAAAGAAAAATCGAATAGTTAAGTCGAAATTTGCTTTGTTGGCATTTACGCGTATACATATTGATCAAAAAATTTAAAAAAGTTTTTTAAGGTAAAAAAATTTTGTATTAAGTGCTGTAATGTTTAAAGAATATATAAGTATGCTTATTTGTAACTTAAAATGATTAATATACACAAGAACCACAATAAAAAGTAATTTTCCTATCTTACTTTCTGGACGATTTTGTACTGATTTTTACCGAGTTCTAATCAGACAGTGAAAATTTTGCCGAATAAAATACCATCTCTAACTATGCTGGATATTTGAGTCTTGTTTTTAAATTGAAAAAGTTAAAAGTATATTGACAAAATGAGCAAAAAAAACATAGGAAAGCTGTGGCAATATAGGAACTTTTACTTGGACACATTTATTTTAAGATTTCTTTGCTTTTTATGTGCAGCTATTTGGTAATGTAAATTACGTTTTTACTACCATTTTTGCTATTCGAGGATAATATTAGTTTTGATTTTTTATAAACAAAGCGTGCCTTTCTCTCAATATAATATGTGCGGCGCGTTTTAATGTACAATAATTCTACATGCCCTTGATTTTTATTGAGCCATATGACGGGTAATAATAAAACAAAATCAATAAAAAACCATCATTTTTAAAAATAATAATTTGCAATATTTCTAAATTTTTACCTTCAATTTATTTTTCCACTTTTAAAGGTCTATAGTTAATAACAAAAGTATTATATATTTATATACATCCCTATAGATAATATTTTTGAGTTCCACTAAAAAACCACAGAAATTTCATCCTCAAATATATGTTGTTGCTAATATTATACGCATTTGTGTTTTTCGAATTTTTTAAATGGAAAAATTACTATTATAAAGGCTGTTTAATTTTATTTGATATAAATTGAATTTGTTAATTATAAAGTTAAATTTTTGCTAAAAGATGAGCCAGTGTATACATTCTTACGTCTTGAACTTTGTATTATTTATTATGATAAAATACAAATGAATAGAAATTCTACTTTAAAAAAAGTCAAAAAAATACAAAAAATATTTATATTCTCTCTATGCGTAGTAAATGATTTGTTATTGTTGTTTTTCGAAAGAAAATTTAACAAGGAGTTGCGAATGAGTGTGTTTTCGATACTACAACTTAAAATTTATTATAAAAAGAAATATTTTTAGGGTCGATATCTATTTGTTATATTTTATTACAAAACGATACTAAATCTACAAATAACACTGAATCAACAATAGCAAAAAAATTTAAAGCAAACTGTTTTGTATATCTATATTTTTTGTATGTAATATGCAAGAGAAATACCTCAATAACTCAGGCAAACTATTGCAGCATTTTTAAATTCTTTTTTATTGCCCGTTGAACTTCGAAAAAAATGCTTATAATCTTCTTTAATAATTTTAATTTATTTATCAAGATGTAAACTTCGGAAATGCATTACTTTTTCTGCGTAAACATTTCCGATAAGGCTTTTCTATTTATAAATTACTAGACTAAATGTAGCAGTATATTATTCTTTTTTTTTGTATTAGAGCAACAAAAAGTGCATTAAGAAAATAAAATTTTGCTTTTATTGTCATATAAATAACTTTAAACAAAAAAAGCTTTTTGTGCCGCCCTAATATAAACTAAATTATTAAATAAACAAGATATATATAATAAATTCGATTTGTACTTTAAATATTTAAAAAGCATCTAAATAAGGTTTTTTCTGTAAATTTTTAATACCAAAGAAAAAGTTTTGCCTTTTTTTTATTTTTATGATAAACGTGTGTAAAGATATTAATTTTAATAATAGAACTTTTCCCTAGAGTGCGTTAAAAACATGATGAGGATTTTTCTAGTTGTTTTGCAACTTTTGTTATAAAAAATAAAAATTATAAGCGGAAGTGTTATAAAAGATAAATTTAATACAAACTGGATAGTTATATTGTAATTATTAATTATTTACAAAACACATTCTTAAATATGTAATATAAACTTTTTTCAGTTCATCTTTTTAAACAAGAATGTAAAAATACGAAGGGTGAGAATATTAGAAAAAATGTCTTTTTGATCGGTTTTAATATATTAAGGGCTTGATTCAGAAAAAAAAACCGTTTAAAAACCGTTTTTTATAAACCGTTTTTTTTTTTAAAACGGTTTTTTTTTGTTTGATTTTTTGGGAAACTTATACCGTTTTTAAAAACGGTTTTTAATTTTTAAACAGTTTAAAAAAAATGGTGAAGTTTTTTCAAAAATAAAAAACCGTTTTTTGCCTATTTATAAAAAACGGTTTTTTTTATTACCACTGAAATGGGGGTCCAAAAAAAACCTACTCTCGAGGTG
>JAQFYM010003327.1:0-19025 GCA_034694785.1 Agrenia bidenticulata | reverse complement strand
TTTTAATACGACAATGTATGTTTTTAAAATTAAATTGATTTTTTTTTATAATTTTCTTACTAAAAAACACTATCATAAATCAGAAAAATTGATAAGATATTTGCTTTTCATATAATATCCATAAAAAATAAAACACCCACAAAATGCCATTTTTACGAAAAGAATAAAATATATTTGACCCAAATGACAATTTACACAAGACGACTTACACATGCGGCAAATACCTACCGGCGTATCTAAGAGCGGGAGGCTAGAGGAAAGGGGAAAGGGACTGAAGCAACCTTACTCTTTAAAAAATAATTGCGCTTTGTGTTTAAGTGAGGGTATAATCCAAAGGGGCAATTTTTATACAAATAGAGACTAGAAAAAACATTATTTTATTTTTAGTTCTGAGAATGTTTTTTTAAAGAAGCATAAATGCATAAAACCAGAATTAGACAAAAATAAAATTGCAGCCCCTAGTATTTTTCTTTAGATACGTGCCTTTAAATACCGTTAAAACACTATTTAACTATTACGAACATAACTTTAAAGCATTTAAAACTCTCTTTGTGCCAATATTTGCGCACTAACCTTTAGAGAAAAAATGCCACCAAATAATTTTTTTCTTCACCAATAAATTTTAAAACATGAAATAAAATTTGTTGAGCAAGCATACATTCTTTCGTATTTTTCTTTACATTTTTTGGCCTGTCAGAATACGTGTAAAAAAATTCCCATGTACTGTAAAGTCGTGAAAATAAGCACAGGGGTTAAATAATTTTGCTTTTATTTTAAGACTTTAATTAGAACCCCATAAATAAAATACAAAATGACCAGTCTCTCAGATTACAAAGCAGTATAAAAATCAAACATAAATAAAGACCGATAATAAGTACCTTTAATTCCTTTTAACAATTTTTGCTTATTTCAACCAACATTGTATTTCGTTAAGTTGACTATCGCGCTGAGCATTTAATAGAAACACATACAAGAAAACACTAACAAAAAAATGCAAACTTGTTTTCGAGTTACTCGTGGGCGTAAACACATTTTTACTGCGATTAAAGATGCCTTTTATGGCTTGATATTTATTTATAGGAGTGAAGTTGTTGCAGAGACGTTTGATTGGATAAAAACGAAAGACGATAAGTTATTGTCACAAAGAAATCCCAGTTTACACAATTCCTACATTAAGCAATTATAAAATTGGTTTTTAAAAATATATATTTTTACATGCGTAAGTCCTCGACGCAGCGACCTAGGAAATCAATAATATAAGTTTTAATAAAATTTTTACAAAAAAAAAACTTGACTGCATAGCTTTTTTTTCAAAAACAGTAACGCGTTTACAATACATACAAGGCTGGAATAGTCTTCAATCTGTCTATTGTAAGGACTGTGGAGATAATCGCTCACAAATAATTTTGAACAATCAGAACAAGTAAACGCAACATAAAATTACTACAGTGTTGAAAAGTTCATCGTCGGTGCATTTCTGGCTTCAGTGTTTGTTGTTAAAGTCGTAGAAAAGCTATAATTTAGTGATGGAGCTATATAAAAAACACCAAAAGGAATGCAAACGACCGCAATGGGTAGATGAAGCGATCATGAACGCAAAGATTACGACTGGTTAGTTAAAATAACAGACTCTATGCTATATCTATATTTTCTGTTCATAAGCAAAGCAACATTATTGAACTATTATATCAAAAAGGATTTTACGTTAAGTTTGTTTTAGCCGGCCATACAGATATTTCCTAATCATAAGATCTTGTAATTTAGCGGTCTGTATAGGCAAGAAATGTCGACAAATGTAGAAAATGGCAAACAGGCGAGCATGTGGAAAATAGTGACAACATAATACTAACCCAGCAACAGATTTGTAGCTGATTCTTAGTCTCATATCGACTTTAAGCATAAAACTGTTAAGAACTCCTTGTAATCTGCCATGTGTGATATTATTGAATAATAAAAACGAGATAAGTTGGATGTATGATTGCACATATGAGCAAAATATTTGATATGCATTATTTTTGTTCTATAATTTTATTTTTTCTTAGTACTATACATACTTTTCTTTTTATACCTTCTGGCTTTATTATAATAATTATTTTCCATATTATAGTTCTTTTTAGTAGGTGCGGTCGTCTTTATTCTGGTTTTACAAAACTGTGCCTCAAATTAGTTTTGACTGTTCATAGATGCATGATGTCATTAAAAAACAAATGCTTGCCAGAGGAAACAGTATAACGCACATGACAATAAAATGCCCTGCATGATACAGTGATACAAACACATTTACAAAAACGTGAGTGGTCCATAAATTTTGGTTTAAGCCCCTATTGGCACACGAGATATATTGTAACCCCTTAGTAAAATTATCGAAGCTAAATATTTACGTAAAGATTTGTATGAGGCCATAATATTTGTAAGTCAGGCAATATAAATTTAAAAATGCACAATGCGAATTTATCAATATATAAAAAACAAAAATTAGTTAATATACTTTTAAATATGTTCTATCTACATTTCTTGTTTGTTTGTTAGATAAATACGGTATGTTTTCTTTCCAACACAACCTTACACGCTAAAAACAGATAAATTGGCATTTTAAGTGCAACTGCTTATATTATATTTTTTTTATGTTTTTTGCTAAGTTAATTTTTGTGTTATTCTACATCATGAAACGCACTACGTCTTTAGTAACAAATTATTTGTGGTCTTAACTAGTTCAGCCCAAGATATGTGTAAATAAAGTTTTTAAATGGAAAGTATTATCTATTTAGATATGGTTGAAGTCTCCTAATATTTTTTATATTTAAAAAAAGTTTAACACCAAATGGCATGTCTAAAAGAAAAAGCTGTAAGTAGGGTTGTAAGCTCTTAATAGAATAAACACAACGTCAAAATCGTTAGTTGCGAAAATTTTTGTGTCATATTTTATTTTTATTCATCATCTTATAATTCCTGATACATATTTGTACCATTTCAATTTACAACCATAACCTTGTATGCGTTTTTGTAACTTAGTTGATGTGGGCTGTCTTTCTCAGTTACAATACACACCAGCAAAAAATTTGCACTACCCTTGTTTTTCTTACACATATGAACCAGTTTGCCTACAAAAAAAAAATATAAAAATGCTGTAAAAAATAGAAAATTGGCTACGAAAGCTCGTATTTTGTTTGTTTTTACAAATACCGTTACTACGCGTTAATGTGATCACTTGATTTACAAAAAAAAAAATAAAAAGGTAGGAATGAAAAGCAGCAAAACTGCGACCAATTACAAATAACGACAAAAATAGATATCTTAGTAAATTCAGGATAGTTATAAGTTCGTGTGGCCAAATGTCCTTTTTTTGTTAATTTACTTTTTGTTGAAGCTAAAATTTATCCTCTTTTTTGTCCTTGTCATTTTTTGTGTTATTTTTACACTTTTTTGCACTACTGCATTTTACTATGTTAAATACATAATGCCACTAAAAATTTGTAAAAGACGTTAAATTGTTTTTTTAATCAAATATATTTTGCGAATAACAGTGCGACTATTGTGTTTTTTTGAAAATACGTGCAGCATGGTTTTTTTTTTATTGAAAATTGTTCCAATAAAAATTTTACGGCATTTTCTCTTTTTTTAGGTAAAATATTTCTGCCCTTATAAATTCATATATATTAAAGCAGAACTCTTCCACAATCCAAAAAAAGCACACCAAGCGAAAAAGAACCCCTGTGATATTGTCGTTATGTATCAAAATATCAAAATTAAATATGCGTAAATATGCGTAAAAAGCCAAAAAAAACAAAAAAATCTACACATTGGAGAGACCTGATCTAGTAATGCAATAATACTAATACATAGCGACTTTTCAAATGCGCAAAAAATGCCTTGTATTTATCTCTGCACAAATTTCCTGGTCATTTGACCATTTGGAGACAAAAAATGAACAAGATTTATTTTTTAGCCTTTCGTTTTCGTTTACTCTGTAATTTCCAGACCAGATGGGTATGCAGACTGCGCAAGTAAATTTGACATATGCAGCTCATCTGCGTATGAAAGCATTATACGATTCTTAGCTTTATGTGTTACTACCATGGTTATGAAACTTATTTATCCGCAAGCCGAAGCCAAAATTAACTTACTGGCCACTGGGTATTTACAAAAAAGCTTATTACGGTGTTTTATTAGACGGTATGTTACAATCGTACCTATTGTAGCACTGAAATAATTGTTAGAAAGATACTGAAACCGAAAAAAACCACACGATTGTGTTTTAAGTAATTTTTGACACAACTGAAAAAAACGGTATACTGCCGACGCATTTTTTTAGTCAAGCCATGATGGCTGTACACATCGACGAAAAAGGCACTGATCATATGTTGAATTGATATTTCCATCGGCATGTCTTGTGGTAGTGACCCCGCTTATCGATATAGAGAACAGCTTTAAAGGCCATAATAATATATTTAAACAAAAACACACACATTATAACAACTTTTTTTTATTGCGGCGTAATTGTTTCACGGGTAGTCGGATGTGTAATAGATAGGTTTAAAAATTTTATAAAAAGCTGAAAAAAAACGAACTGTAAAATATCGCAATACATTATACTTTTGAATGTTCTTTTCATAATATGATTGTAGCTTTTTGGCTGTATATTACTCTGAATATACATGAATAATTCTGAAAACACAACGGATTCAAAAAATATACAAAATAAAATTAAAAATAAGTTTTAATTTTTTCTTTTAATTATTCTTTTTTTTTGCTTGTATCAGATTTATATATTGAATCGTTTTTTGTGCGGTTGTTCTATTTTATTTTCAATTGTTTACACTTTTGTCATCATTCTTGTATCATGGATCACTTGGGTTGCAATATTACAAAGCTATTTAGCGTTTTAAGGTATCCCTAGTATACGGCATTACTTCTTTGGCATTAAAATACAGCCATCTTGATGTTTTTTTTATTTGTTGTATTTTTTTTGGCGGCTTTTGCCGACTAAATATGTATTTATGTAGTTCATTCGTCTTTTCTGTGACGTTTGACCTAGCAATCTCTTGTTTTTTTATTACAAAAGCAAGGCTTTTTTCTTTTATTGTATATTTAATCATCATTTTGCGCTTCAATGTGTCTCGACATCTTATACAGATAAAATTTTAAACTCATTGTTATAAAAAGGTTGCAATTTAACATATAGCTTTCGTGAAGCGAAAAACTTTTTCTTACTGGTTTTCGCAACTAAGGTAAAATTTGTACACTGCTGTAACAGAGTGATGTTTTTTTTAACATCCTCTTTTTTATATGACCCATTGAGTGTTTAAACTGACTCTTTACAACTAATAGAGCGTAAGTCGTTTTTATTTATCTGCAACAGACTATTCAGATCATTCTGGTCATTGCCGCATTTACTAAGTGTATGGAGTTTTTCTCATTCTAGGTTTGTTCTATATATAAGGGTTCATATAAAATATATATAATATTCCAATAAAATTTAAAAATGCCAAATGACGGGGTAAGGGAAAAATGTTTCCAATGGAGATATATTTTACATAAAAAAATAATTTAGGGATTTTTTTTTCCATGGAATTTTTTTTCCATTGGAAAAATCATCCGCCCTAAAAATTAACTAAGTTATCCAATAGAAAAAAATAGACACGGCCTTAAATTGCAAAGTCAAAAACAAAACCTAAAAAAAGCGGTTTTATATACAGAATTTGAATATAGCTTGATGCCACAAAAAACAATTTGATCTCAATTAGATGCGTTTTTAGCAATCTACGTTGATTTTTAAACAAAATACTAGCAATCTGTAAATAATTGTAAATTTAATGATATACTTGTTGCAAAAAAAAAATGTTTGACATAATACCGTAAAAATTGATTTATTTCCTAAGGCCGGAAAAAATTAGCATAAATGTGTTAATGCATAAAAAAATATATACTCATGTTCATTTAGAAACCCATAGCAAGTTATAGTAAACGGGTTATCAGCCTTGGATTTGTGTGACGTGGGCATTGTACAGGTGATTATCTATTTACATTATACTCTTTATATAGTATTTCATTAATCAGCTATATTACTTAATCTTTCTTTATAGTCCTAGTAATTGTCCTAAAGTGCAACCTCTTATAAACACAAATGTTAAAAATAAACATTGAGTAGCCCAAACGACATTACTCTTTTAGATCCCTTTGTTTGCGCATCTATTAATGTATTTTACGGCATTATTTGCCTTATATACTTATTCTTTGGGATAGGGATAGGAATCAAAACTGGTATATGGGCGTGTTTTTTCCGTTACAGCAAGCTTATTTTGTCTCGCTTAATTTCTATTTATCTACTTGACAAGATACTGAACTATAACGATAGAAAAATTTTTTAGTAACGGCTTTAATACAATTTACCAAGTTTTTGTATGTAAAATGTTGATGAGACAAAGCGAAGCTTTATAATGCGTTTTGCAATCGTAAACATGTAAATGATTTCTAAATTAAAAAATGTATGTTTGTGGTCAGTGAGACGTTCGTATGATCAATATAAAACAAAAAAATATATACAAGTTTTCAATATAAAAATTTTTATTCGTAGTTGTGCACTAAAAAAAGCATTCATAATAGTTATATGCTCAAATAAATTAAATTTTCTTTGTTGTCTTTTTTTTTTTTGCTATTTTTATTTAGTAGTTATTTAAAGTTATTTACTGGAGTTTTAAAATTTTATTTACAGGCTTTACAATAATTAAGCTTAATTTTAGTGGCATTACTATAATAATTTTTCTCAGGGCATTTAGACATTTACCCATATTTGAATTATAAGATGTTTGATTTTACAAAAGAGATGTCGAATTTGTAGATTGTAAAAAAATTTTATTGTAAGCTAGTTTGGTCGATTAATCTTTCTTTAAAAATGTGCATATATGCTGTGCAATAAATCGTTTCCTACAAAACAAATAAAATTTTGACTTTAAGAATGCGTTGAATTGGAGTCAAAGGTTTGTTGCAATATTGTGTTTTTGATAATAGTAAAACACACTTAAGGGCTGAAAAACTTTAAATACGTTATAAAACGAACGAGCACTAAATAAAAATCTACTGTGCATAAACACGTAAAGATAAAACGCTTTGAATTAAAAATAGTCAACCGTCGTTTTCGTAGATAGATTGACTTTCATTGATACTTCAGTTCCAGGTTGAATTATTGTAGTGATCTGCGTACAGCTGTAATATGCTATAATTCACTGCGATAATTGGCAAGTAAACTCGATCATTTGCAACTAACCTTGGCATCTTTATAACATATAGTTTTTTACGTATAAAAATTAAAGACTGGCAAATTATTGATCTTTCTGCAATCTATCTCAAAAAAACTATTTAAAAAACAGGTATTTAATATAAATAAATGACCTCTGAAAAACAAAAATTTTGTAGCAAAATATTTTTTATAATATGAGTTGTAATTCTGTAAAATAGTTAAAAAAAGTCAAAATACAAAAAACCAATGTTGTAAAAAAAAGCCGAAACAAATCCTGCATTCGTAGTTTTATGTATAGTTTTAACAGCCCTGTAATTGCATGTGCGTTAAGATTTTATATCTGCATAGCAAACACGTAAAACACAACTGTTCAAACGACTATGGGAAAAAAAACTTAAAGTGTCTTTTATCATAAATGATGCTTTGCATTCTAAAAGAACTTATTGTAACTTCTGCAAAAAGTACTTTAAGTTCTATTTAGATAATTTGCACAATGCCAGTAGATGTTATTGTACATAATAGCTTTTGACATTTACTACAGGACTTTATGTCATTGTTATCATAAGTCTACTAGTATTTTTTTTGCAAATTTATTAGTGTAACGTGTTAAAATATACAAGTTAAACATGCACATTATACACAGTTGTTTTATTTGCGATAAAACGGGCTAGGATAAATATAGGGTTCGGCAAGTTTTGACCCCTTGTTGTATAGAGTAGATATAGGTACAGAAAATAGGGTTAAAAAAGGAAAATATTTTTTAAATAAAAAGCAAAAAGAATGCACAGAAAGACCTTAATTGTTTACTTGTTTCTTGTCAAAATCTTTTATGCTTATAAACGCTGTATGTTATTCTTTTACGCATATTTCTTGTAAAAAACAAATATTTATCATTTAATTTTTAAGAAGCAATAAAAGCAATGTTATTTGTGTATATGTTAGCCTTATTACAGTATAGGCCATTTTAAAAACTACAAAAAGTAAAATATTTGATGCAATAGGGTATTAAGGGAGGCACATATATGCCATACGTACCCAAATATACAAAAAATGGTTTACATAAGCCTTTTGTAAGTACTATTAGTTGCTTTGTGTAGCTTGTAGTATTCTGTGTGTGGTTTGGTGATGTACAGTTGGCAATAATTGGCTAATTGTGGTATGTTTTTACATCTTAAGTTAAAGCAAAATGCGTAAATACATGGAAAACAGCAAGCACACACACTAGTAGTATACACAGTATAATAATGCAAGTAAACCTATCCGCTACAAAATCAATCAAATTTAAGATATCACCGGTTGTGTATTTAGCAATCACAAACGTAATCAGGTTTGACAAATATTAGAAACATACTGAATGCATACTAGCTGTGGTGAGACCCGACCGGGTTTTACCGGAAATATTGGAAATCGGATCGGGAAAAGTCGGGATCGGGCAAGATTCGGGTCGAGCAAGGCAAAGATTATTGTTTCTTTTAAAACATAATAAAAAATGCTGTTTACAAGAGATGGATTTATTTTAAAATACTAAGACGATCTTTTGCCTAGGGTTACGCAAGAATTTTTTTAGAATACGATTTTAAATAAAATTTTTTTTTGGCATTAAAAAACATTCTTTTATCCGACACATATGTTACCTTTGCATGTTTTTTGTTTTAAAAACATAGAGAAAGAATTTATTTATCTTCTCGTTAAAATTTAAATGTGTAAAATAACAAACTAAGTGTAGTTAAACATTCTGCGCGTCTTTATGTTCGCATAACTACCTATGTTAGCATCCAAAGGCGTCGTAAAACCACCGAAATTGTTCGTTATTCAATAAGTTTTATTTAGACCCAGTAAAATCCCAGGAGGGCTTTGGAACGCCTGCAGGTGTGTCAAGAGCAATGGTTTAAAATAAGGTAAGGCCTATTATGGACTAGAAAAATTCTAGTCGGTTCATAATGGCCATTATTAGAAAAAAGGGAATTTTTTTCTGGAAGCTATAAATTAAATCATTTTGTGTTAATTGTTTGGTTTAACAATACCGGAATTTGTTAGAATATATGGAATTATTTACAATATAGACATGAAGCTTTTAGTAAAAAGAACATTTGCATTTTAAAAGATAAAAAATTTCAAGTATTTATAATTTATAATTTATACTATTCAGATTCCGAGCCTTTAAAATTTTCAATATTCAGAATTCTAAGTATTTAGAATTTTTTAATGTCTAAATTCTTACTAGTGAAATAACGCGAATCTAAAATTATTTGTATTCTAAAGACCGGGTTCATAAAATTCATTCTATGGAATTCCAAGTATATTAATTTAGAGTATTTATTACATTAAACTATTTTTCGCTTTGCATATTTGCATTTATTACTTTGCTAATTTCAGATATTTTTTTGATTCTCAATAATCTGAATTATTAATATTTGTAATTCAGAGTATTTTTGATATTATATTATTGTCACTTTTAACATTTAGAAATACCTTCGATATTTCTTTTTGAATACTCGGCAATCTCAAAAGATGATTTTTAATATTTTGATTTTAAATGCAAGATAAATCAAGGAAGTAAAAATTTGAGTACTTTGAATGCATAGTACTCAAATGTGAACATATTATATGTCCCAAATATTTGGAATTCTAAAATGTTAAATTCCAAATGCCGGAATTCTAAATAGATGGAATTCACAAGTTGCGGAATAGTAAATAGTAAGATTTATGTTTACTAGGATTTTTATATATACGAAGAGAAAAAGACAAAAAATGGCAATATTAACTACCTAGCGCGTCAAATTAATGAAAAAAAAAAAAATTTTGTAGCAAACTATATTATAAAAACACAAATAGGAACCCATAATGGTAGCTATTTTTTTTATAATGGTAGATTCTGATTGCTATTATGGTGGGAGGGCCACACAAATGCAACAACCACTGGTTAAGAGTAGTTCAACCTAAATCTTATATACACAAATTATATTTAATGTAATGTAAATCGCTTTTTTGGATGCGTATATACAAGTAAACAATCATTTATTCTAAAATGACATGATCATACGAGTAATGAAATTTTATAGCATATTATATAATCGCAAATATGATTCGAGTGATTAACAGGATATTAAATAAGCATTTGCATATGAGATTTTTTTTCATATTTTTGTATACCTTGCATTTGTTAAAAACCGAATATAATAATTTATTATTTACTAATTTGTACTCTTGTGGTGCAAATGGTTTATACCAAACTAAAAAGGGGCAAAGTGTAAGTCTCGCCACTAAAGGCCGGACTTTCCAGGTGATTTCAGTGATTTTCGCCGGTGAAACATGGACAGTGAAAAAGTAATAAATTAAATTAAAAGCAATACAGAATCAAATAGGTTGAATATAAAATCTTAAATTGAAATAAATATATATTATAATTATATTAGGTAAAGTAAACCCCATGGCTTTTTCTTTTTTTTTCTTGATCAGGGGTGATCACCTTTTATACCCCTTTATCACCGGATAATATGATTCGGTCTCTACTCGCCACCCCTCCCCCCCTCTGCCCCTCCCAGGGCGGTGAAACAAGCGCGATGATTTCTAAGCCAATCGCAAGGGTTTTTTTTTTAATTACTTAGATTATATAATAATAATAAATCGGCAATTTTTTTGTAATTTTTAAACGCATGGTTTTAGATAATTTTCTTTTTTGTAAAAAAAAATTATGAATTTATCGGTGATATAAGAGTAAAAAATTGCTACAAAAAGTTCATAAGGATATTCTTTTTTAATGCACTGTCTTGAGTTATCCTTTTTTACTTACTCTTAAAAGTTAAATCAACATTTTAAAATAGTTTTGTTATCTTTTTCGCAAAAGTTCCACTGTTTGCCATTGTAAAAATTGTCTTCTATTATGATAAGGGGTTTTACCTTTGTATCACACTAAAAACCAATCACGCTAACAACCACGTTACAGCGTCTTATAATTTGCAATTCTTGTTGACTTTTGATGTGGTTTTATATTTAAACAATCCAGACTATAATAGCATTGCATTTTTACGCACTAAGTTAGAAAAATAGCTAGAGAAAGGGAAATATATAATTCCACCAAATATGTATTGTTTTGATATATAATTGCCGGATACTAAACACTTACGAGATAAAACTTTAAATCTCACTCAATTTTTTTATACAGAAGTATAAGTGTGTTAGAGAAGCAGGAACTAAATCGTGCAATTTTAAACGCATTGTATACATTTCTTAAAACTTATTCCTTCTTTATAGGGTTTTTATATATGATATTCGAATCACTGATCAAAATACAGGTAATAATTTCAACAACAACATTTTTCAATTGCCATCATATGATAAATCCAAATAATTCATAAATGCATACACACAACGATGCAATGGAACATTGTATAGAATGCAAAATAACACAGCTTTATAAGATAAATTTATTCTGTGTAACATATTTATGAGTAATGCGACAGGTTTAATACGGCCTTTAAAAATAAATTTAAATGTTTATCTTACAAATGTATACTAAAAAAATTGTACAGGTAACATACTGCATCAAATAAACGAAATACAAACATAAAATACTACAATATAAAAAATTAAATGTAGAATATATATAACTGTAAATTAATTATTTTTATATATATTTGTATGCACAAATAGGATACAATTCAACAATTTGAGCCGCGTATTATACGTGAAAATAATTCAACATCGTTTTTTTTACAAAAAATAATTTATTTAAAAGTAAACGCTGAGAATTATCATAATAATACAACACAAAAGGAGCCAGCCTTTTACATAGATCGTTGATTTTATACTACCCATAACTTAACAGACTGTAAATTTTACCCTAGTACTTTACCAAAAATCCTAGTTGCCCACAATTACTTTCATAGTGAAATTCAGTAATCTTGCACCTTTACGACTATATTTTCTAATAGTGCTTGTTTCACAAACGATTAAAAGCAAATATCTTGAAAAATTCTGAGCAACTGTATTGTTGCATATGCCAAGTATGGTATTAGACATGATTATATAGTATTTATTTTTGCTGTATATTTTAAGCCAGCTCGCAACATCGGTAACATATAGTATAGCTTTTTAAGCGTAATTATAAATGTAATCGCACAGAAAGATTACACTTTTTGTGGCCCAAGAATTATTTTGTTTTACACTAAGCATATGACTTATACATTTTACATATAGCAATGTATTTTGAAAAAAAATGAATAGCTATCATAAATGAAAAAAAAGAATTGTAACCTTTATTTAAACAAAAATCCAAGTGACTTGTGTAGTAATAAGAACTTGTGCATACAAATTTAAATTAAGTTACGAGCAATTTTTATGCGATTTTACATGCCAAAATTGTTATCAATTTTTAATACAGAATCTTGTTAATGTGGGAAATATGCAATAAGCTTGTTTTACTAACAGCACAGGTTTTTTTATGATGCATTAAACAAGAGTTAAAATGTTAACTTTTCATCAAAAAATAAAGAATTATTTAATCAAACTATTCAACATATTAATTGCTATCAAATTCATGTATTTCAGTCATTTCTTGTTCAATATCAATTTCTTCTGTCTTAGCACAATCATATGGATGATTATATCTAAAAAATTGTATATCTTCTACTACATCTTCATGTAGACAAGCTTGAAATTCGGAATAAGCACGCTTATGAATACTGAAGCATCTTTCTACTGATGCGTCACTTGTGCGTATTCCGGGTACTTTGAGCTCAATAAAACTTTCGATTTTCTTTGGCTTACATGCAGTAATATTTACTTCTTTATTTGCTAAAAACTAATTACGCCCTTCAACTGAACGAGCGCCCAGCTATTTGGATTTGATTTGCTAGTATTTCTGTCGACATAGCGTCATTTTCAAATAAATCTAAAAGCTTTACTAGTGGGTTGTTTATTAACTCTATCCTTTTTGTCAAATTAGCCAATACCGTAATTTTTTCACTCTCAGACACAGTTTTTTTTTTGTAGCAAGGAATTTTTCTTGCAGATTTATTCAACTTGGTCTATCAGTTTGTGAATAATTTACATGAAAATAAATGGTTCCAAGGCACTTAACGAATTCTCGATTAAAGCTATGTGGTGTTGATTTATTACTTCTTGTTTACACAGATATTTTGCTAGATCGTGTAACCGATCATATATACTATTCCATACTGTATTACAGTAGCGATCTATTATTCCTTCTGCGTTCAATTCCTCTAACAAAGCGAAAAAGACTTTAAAAGGCAACATCTTTAACGCAAGCTTGCATCATTATCTTTATTACATGAGAAGCGCACCTTAAATGCAAAACATCTCGCCTCTTCTCAAAAACAAGCTGCATTGCCCGCACCATACTTCTTGCATTATCAGATATACCAGCTACCACAGTAATTTAGCATTTATCAAGAGATTTTGACACAGTTATTACGTATTTCACATATTTTAATACTTGAGTTTCTTTCAGCAATAAAACTTCTTACGAATACTGGTTTAGTTTGTTCACTCAAGAAAAACAAAATAAATGAGTTATGTTTGCGCTATGTTATACTATTCTTGCATCCATCTAAACAGATTGTTGCCCATTCCGTATTTTTGTAACCGAAATATCACTCTTGATGTTTTACGCAAGACTTTTTATTTCATTTCTGATTTCTCTCCTATCCGTCATTCTGACATTATGGCCAACATAAATCACTTTTTCTTTATGTAAACTTTAACGAAGTACGTGTTTGCTACAACATATTATCAAAGCACATCTTGTGATGGAGGGGAGTTTATAAATAGTAAAAGAAACACTCACTCATGTACAATGCCCTGATTGTAATCAACTAAAAATTGTTTGTAGTCGTAATCTTTTTTTTTTACTCTTCATGCTTTTGCCTGCTTTCCTGCAGATTGCCTGCTGAGCCCGCTTGTTCCAACTAAAACCATATTGTATTTAAGTTTACAATGGCACATTTTACATATGGCGGATTCATTTACTACACAAATAGCTAAAAAAGGATCATTATCCTGCAGCTAAAGTATAAGACTGCATTATAAGTTCTTCGCGTACTCTTTGCGTATTCATAGCATTTTCTAATACCATTTTATTAAAAGGAGGTGGAAAGAAAATAAAATAAATGTGCATAAAAATCTTGCGATATTTGCCCGATCGGGTTTTTTTTTATTTCTTGCGCGTCGGGTCGGGATCGGGTACACTATTCCCGACTTTTTTTCAGCAAAATGATTTAAACGGGTCACGTCAGCATACTAGTCGACATACATATGATATAATTGTTTTTTTTACTTATATACATTGTTCAACATACAGAATTGCGTTTTTTAAAAAAAAATTGAACATCGATACATTTTTTTATACGTTTTTGTATTTTGGTGCAAATAAAATACTTTTTTTCTTTTTATATAGTGTCAGGTTTTTTTTTTCAGTTTTTAACGGCGTAGAATATTGATTTTATTGCATCAAGCGTCTTGATTGACGTTTTTGTGTAATTATAAAGTAATACAAAAAAGTCTTATATCCTATATTTATATTAGAGTTCGAATTTGCTTCTTGTTATATGGGGGTATAAAAAAATATAGGCTTCTTGTATATATCCAGGCCATATGATATACATTTTATGTCAATAGTGCACTATGCATAAGTTATAAAAATACTCAAATTGTTATAATACTTGGTTTTTAAAGTAAGGGTAAAATTATTTTTTTACTTTGCTTTAAGAAAATGTATGAATTTTATATTGGGAAGATAAATTGTATACAGATAGAACGCGACTAAAACAAGCTACGTATAATTACAATTAAGTAAAAAAATGTTGCACATATGTCGATGTCAGATGCCAAATAACAGAGGTTCGTTATATAATAAGTCGTGGTCTACAACAGCTTGTCGATATTACAAAAACCTGTCAAAATTCTTGCACAAAATACACTTTACTAGCAAACCCCGTCTTTGTTTTTACTCTTGCGTACAAAAGTGCTAAAAATGAAAAAATTCAAAATTGAGTTTTTCTGTTTATTTTTTTTGTTACGACATTGTTTTAATTTTAATTGTTTTTGGCAAACTGTACTTTTTTTTTGGCTCTTTTTTACATACAAAATTGGGTCACACTTTATGTCAGGGTTTCCTTTTTGCAACCTTTTGTTCATTTTTGAACTTTTTCTCTATTCTTTGTTCGAACCCCTAATGAAAGAGTATCAAATCACTACCATAGAAAACCAGAAAGATGACGCTCCGCAACTAGATATAAGCCAAGTGGAAAGTAGTAAACCAACTGTTCGATATGATAATAAAGATACTGTATATAGCGGGTTCTATTTTGTAGTAGAGGGGAACCATTATTTACCATATTGTCTTTTATGATGTCAGACAATTGTGCATCTGGAATGACATAACGAAAGAAAACTACTTCATTGCATGAGATACACAAAAAGGAAATTTTGCGGTACTCACAAGGCTGGTTTAAGGATTTATTGAAGGAATATATTTTAACTAGGTATCAGAATGTGAATTGTGATCAGTGGCGTAGTGAGGAATTTCTTGTGACCAGGGCTAGTCAGTGTTTTTTAAAAAATATGGCCTAAAAACTTGATTTATATTGTAAAAAATGTTAATTATGTCTTTTTGAATTTTTTTATGTTAATTATTTTTTATTTTAGATTTTTTTCGAAAAAATCTCTGCACAAAAATAGACCCCCCCCCTTAAATTCATGCGCAGTTTTTTTACAGGGGGGCTTAAGCCCCTCTAGTCCCCCGTCTTCCTACGCCAATGATTGTAACGCATCCATCATTGAAGAAAAGCTAATAAGTGGACTTGATTTTGAAAAAAAAGACAAGTTAATGAATTTTTGGATTATAAGATTAGTACAATAATGGCAAAGGGTCGATATTTTCATGTTACAGAAACAAAGCTTATTATTCCTGTGCTTAACATGGTTATAAAGAGTTTATTTAGTAAAAAAGCTTTAGAAAAGGTATAGAAGTTGTCTCTTAATAAAATAAAAACAAAATCATGTATTTAAAGAATTTTATATGTCATGGAAAGAAGTTTACACGTCTTATTAAAAACTCGGTTTTTTTTGCCATTGCATTTGACGAAACAACAGACGTAAGTAATAAATCACAGCTGAGCTGATTTGTAAGATTTATAATGAATGTAAAAAAAATAGAAAATTTTTATTCTGCAAAGATATGAAATTGACCTCGTAGGCCTTTTATATATATACACTTATAAACATATATTTAATATCAAATAACTTGCATTGTACTAATCTTTGCGGTGTTTGCACAGGTGGGGCAGTGCGATTGATTGGTAAAAAATCAAGTGTCACCACAGAAAAAATAAAATATAGAATTATTAAAATACATTTTAATAAAGATTGCAGGTACTTATGAGTATATAACTTTGTTCGGACTTACAAAAGGCAGTTATTTTATTGTATAAAATGATACTATTGATAAAAAAAGCCAACTAAGAACAAGATTCTGTGCTGAAATATATAGAAAATAAGAAGAAAGATGTACTGAATCACTTGTTTACTAAACTATGGCGCGGTGGTTACCTAAAGGATTTGTACTTCAACGATCCTTTGTTAAATTTAACTCTTTAAAACATTATTATGAACAGAAAGAACAGAATATATTTGTTAGATTGTTGGGAGATAGATATTTTTAATAGCAAACATCCTAACTTGTTCTTTTATACGAGTTTTCAAACAAAAAGAATTTGAAATTACAGGGTGAAAATTTGAAACTAGTAACTATAAGACACCATATATTATTTTATAAAGAAACTGTTGAATTTTGGTTGAAATAATGTAAAAAGGATATTTTACTTTAACAAAGGAATTAATCCAAACATCTAAACTTGTATCTGTTAGATACGAAATAGTTGAGACTCTAACCGTTTTATATAACAATATTAATATAAGATTTCTAATTGTAATTAAGAGATATTATGATTTAATTGACTTCCCATTTGCAACGTAAATTCATTTTAATATAACATTTTAAATGCAAGAACAAGAGGATTATAAAAATTTGCGTGGTAACATTGAATCACGACGTCTTTTTAGTAAGATACCAAAAGTGTCATTTTGGTGCAAAATGAATGATAAAATTTTATGCATATCTTCACAGGCATTTTCTATTTTGCTTCCTTTTAGTACAACTTATCGGTGCGAGGCAGGATTTACGATTCGAATGGTTCTAGTGTACGAACCTAGGCAACGACTATCCACTGTTTAGAACGAATTACGAAATAAATTATCAGGTATGCCAATAGCATTTATGATGTCGTAAAATTTGTAATAATCATTCCATGTTAGTTTATAGATAAATTTATTGATCAAAATTTACAGATTCCAGCAAAGGGCCAAAATAAATGTTCAAAAATAGAGAACTTTGCTATATGTAGTTATAGACAAAGAAAAACTTACTTATTATAGATCTTTTTTATATTTTAGTTGTCATTTTTATATTATTAAAAGACCCCATATACAATAAACTCTTGGCGATATTTAATCATGGAATAATCTTCTCTGTTTCTTACGACTGTATAAACGTATTATATTTGTTTATATAAAAGTCCTGTTGAGCCAATCTTGTAATACGCTTTAGCTTAGATATTAAGCTGTACCATTATCCAATCCTTTTTTTAAAAGGTTAACTTACAAACTTTTGCCTTGTTTTTGCCTGTAATGTTTTTTTTTAGTAGTTTACGTCGTGTGGCTGTAAGATTTTTGTATAGTTTGGTGTATACAAGAAAACTAGTATTTTTTTCTAATTCTTTATCACTTACCTATTTCGATGTACTGTAAAATTATCCATGATTGGGTGTTCATTATTTGTGGTAATAGATAGTAATTACATATAACATATCATGCAAAAGTGGCTCATCCAGCTATTTTTTTTCAACGAGGGTTTTTTTTCGTATTAAAACCTATAATTTTTTATTCTGATTTTGCTTACATAAATCACGTTCGGATTAATAATACACCCGTTTTTACCTTTTGTTATCACTACAGTATACTACTCATACATGCAAAGTTTTTTCTAATAGACACGTATATCAATCCTTTCTAGCTAGTGTACATTGGTCATATGTCAAAAAAGACCCCTGTTTCATCCATGTTAAAAACATTTCATTATTTGCAATTATATGCTTTTTGCATTCACTGCGATGTCATGCTAGAATTTTGAAAACACTTAATGTCAGTTATATTTCTGTTTTTGGAACTAGAGCTTTTCCTTTATGTAAGATGGTATCTTTTCAGATAAATCTTCTATCATAGGTTAGGTAAACTGGTGATGCATGTGTCAATATAGTCTGTGTAAGCAGTTAAAACATTTCAAAAGCCTATGGCGTCATTTTTTACCCTCTTTTATCGGTTGCGTCTCTTTTTTCTTTTTCTATAATTTTTCATTGTAAAGTTGCCTTATTCTATATCCATTTGTATTGATACGGCAAGCAATCACATCGCAGTCAAGATTTTTCGTATAACATCTCTTTTTATATGCATAGACAGAGGACGTCTACCGGAAACTTCTGTAATTGCCATCGGTATTTTTTCTTTTATATCAGCTTCTAAAACCCATTGGCGTAAATTTTTAGCGTACAGGCTTTTTCAGCTTGCAAATTAAGCAAAAAAGTCGCATTTTTTGATTTATGAACTAACATATCTTCTTTTTACACGATTTTTTGTCTGTCGTTGCCTGTGGCGTAGGTAACGGGGCAAGAGGATTCGCCCCTCTTTAGACGACGAGTACCGCATGAATGTT
>JAQFYM010003326.1:0-19028 GCA_034694785.1 Agrenia bidenticulata | reverse complement strand
GGGGTAGGGTTTGGGTTAGGGTTAAAGTTAGTTAATTATTTCCTTTGGAATTTTTCAACTCATTTGTTTTTTGCGGTTTTAAGATTTTCTTGTGTAGTGTTGAGATTTTTTTTTTATATATTCTTACTTTTTAAAAGTGAAAATCATAATATTGCAAAAAAAATTAAAACGGGTTGGATTTTTCGTTTTGGCGCCTTTTAAGTGTTTTTAGGAATGCTAAATCAGGGCAATTTAGTAATTTTACCGCCTTTTAAAAAATTTTGGCGCCTTTTCAAAAATTTTGGGAGGTAAAATTTAATTTTGGGTGCTAGATTAAGGCTACCCTAATAAATCATGACAACAGTAATCCTTTTGATGTTCTTTTTTGCAATTTTTTTTGTTTTGTTAAAAAATTTATGCACAAATTTCAAATGATAAAGTATCTTTTTGTCGTATAACCGATGTGCAAATACCGCAGTTGCCGAAACACACAAAACAGAAAAAATCTAGGCAATAGAAAATCTATGAATAGCATACTTATCAGGCAAAGATGAATATATAATAAAAAACATTTTTATTTTATACATACATACTACCTCACTTATAGTAAAACGCATGTATTTGTTACAAACAGGATATATACCAAAGAATAACTACATTATCAAAAAAAAATTAGTTTTTTTTTGCGAAAAGAAATAATAAATAAAATAAGTAATTTGCAACTAAAAAAATACCAAAAAACATAAAGAATAAATAAAAATAGGTATATAGGAAGAAACTAAAGTTCTTTCAAAAATTTTTTTTTATTTAATTTTTATTGCGAAGTAATTATACAAAATATAAATACATTTTTTACTATAAACTGTCGCAACTGTATGTTTTTTCTAAAAGGAAACCTATAAAAGTTGACAGGTTTTGTTATCCAAAAAAATAATATAAAGCTATAGAGCGCATTCTTTTTATATGATATATAAAAAAAATAAATTATTTATTATATAATTAAGAGATACAAATTTTTTTTGTACTGTATACAGGAAGTTTGATTAGCAAAGGCTGCTTTTAAGTATACAGAAATGCACTGTTTTTTGTTTTTTTGTGTACGGTATGAAACTTTAATTTTTAACTGTTTAAAATAGCAGACTTACAAATATATTTAAAAACAAAAAATTGTCTTTTTACATCTAGTTTTTTTATTAATCAAATTTAATTTCACATTAATAGTATTAATAAATTTTATTTTTTATGGTCTTGCATATTGCGTACTTGTATATTCTTTTATTTTTAACGAAAAGCTAGAAAAATTACATTATCGTATTTACGTAGTTGCATTATATGCTTTGTCAGATACTTTTTAGATATTTATTGTACAAGCAATTTTTTTTTCATTTTGTTGTTTTACAAGATTTTTTGAGTACTTTAAAAAACGGTAAACATATTTTTTTCTAAATAAAAGTGCTAGAAAACTACTTAGATGCAGTAAACCTCTATAAGTATTGCTAAATATATTTTGGTCTTTTTTGGCCATAATGATGCCTTTTACAGTGCGAATACTGAACGGAGTTATCCGTTTTATAGCAAAAAATACATTAGTTTGTTATTTTTTTTACCAAAAAATTAGATTGTAATATATTTTTTTTGTAGAAATACTCTGACGAAAAAAGAGCAAAGTATCTGCGGTGGAATTATATTTTTTTAACAAAATACGCTGCATTGGTTTTCTTGTGCTTTCAAAAACAAAAAGAACCTGTTAATTACTATTATAAACGGGCATACTTGATCATTGTACAAATAGCATGTTCATTTTACAAAGACAAAAAGATAAAAGATGGTGTTGATTTTTGGCGAAAAAAATCACGTTTTAAAACTCTTGCGCAATTTTTTTTACAGTTTTTGCGGTGTTTAGTTTTGCAAAGGTAGACATACTTCTTGTTAAATGTAAATAAGTTTTATAAGTACACAAGTAGCTAGTTTATGTATTAATGGTCGTGTTCTGCTCGTATTTTATTTATAGTGACCAAGAAAATATACCATTGTATACCGGTTAAACTACATATGATATAGCAATTGCACAGATAGAAAAAAATTATAAGTTTTTTATTTTTACAATATCGTAATGACACTTTCAACAAGACCCAAACAACGTAAAAAAAAGTATTGGATATATAACATTTGCATTTTACATAGAAAAAAAAAATCTACTGGTTTTTTTATTTTTTGCAGTACTACAAAAGCAAAAAATGGATGTTTGCTGTTGCTTGTTGATAAGTTGTATCTTTTCGGGCATATGTATTGTTCTTAATATTTAACCTAGCCCTTGCTTAGGCATAAAATTTACTAGATACATCATAAACCAATCAGTATCAGCCTTTTAACAAAGTACAAAACGAACTAGAAAATGACTAATTCGCCACATTCTCGCTTTTTTATAAGAAACAAAAAAAAAACAAAAAAAAGATTAGGTTGTTGTGCATTAATAAACACATGTTTTACTCACGTTCATGTAAAACGAAATAGTTCTTTTATAGGACTATAAATAAACAATTAAAATTTTTTTAGTTTTTTTACCTTTTAATACCACTTTTTATTATTAAACCGCCACTTAAATATATTAACAACGTAGACTGACTTTTCATGTGTAATTAAAAATAGAGAATGAGTTGTCGTGTCTTAAATAAAAGACAAAAGGTCTAGTTTTGTACTAGCCGTTTATGAAAGTCGCTCAGTTTTTTTGTAAGGTACTATAATTTTGTATTATGCCATCGACAGTTTTTTATTTTACACAAATCAAAGATTTTTATACTATATACGTTTTAATTTTTTCATTTGCATTTTTGGTGTTGAATAAAGCTTCTAAATGTCAGATTTTATATTACCTTGTATCATAAGGCGTTGTGGCTTTTTTGTTTTTTTTTGGCAATATTTTTTTTTTTCTTTTTAACATTTTTTTTTATAGTACAAAAAACGCAGGGTTGCAAAAATACTACTGATTGTTTAGTCTGCCGCTATTAAAATACACATAAGGCAAAGCCGCTAGTTCTTTTCTTTTTTTAAAACATAATTTTTCTATATTTGTAGCCTTATAAGTGTGCAAATAAAAAAAAAATAAAAAAAAAAAAACTATATAAAGATGCAAGCGATAGATTGTCTGTTTCTTTTATATACAACGGACGCTGTAATCTCTTTAAAATGTTTTCCTTCATTATTTCTTGGTCTTCTTCTTAGAAAAATTGTTGTATTTATTAAAAGTCTTTACAGACATTACGTAGGAAAGAAGATCATATAGGGTATCCAACACAGCCTAGTCTAGTAATAAATTTTTATTAATTCGGTGTTTCACATGCTTGCAATTTGTGGTCTTACTCAAAATATTCTCCTTTTCTAGGAAAGTAGTTCAAAGCAAGTAAAACTTTTTTTTTCAAGAAAGCTGAATCACATAATACATATTTTTTTCGTAATATATCAGTAAAAAAAGCCGTTTCAGATTATTTATTTTTCTAAATTATAAAAAGTTATTGTACACTATGTTTTTAAAAAACAAAAAATAAGTATAAACACCAAGTATAAGCAAAATAAAAAAATTTTTAAGCGCGTTAAACAAGATAAAAGCTAACCAGTTTTTTCTTTGGTATGTTTTTTATAAAGCTGGCATATAAACATTAAGCATGGTAATTGTTTAAAAAAAATAAGCCGCGCGTTTTCAAATTTTTGACGCCTATATTGATTTTTGCTATGCGAGTAACGTGAAGCGAAACAAAGTTTTTTGTCTTATGCCGATTTATAAGTCGTTACCAGGATGGTCGTGTCTTTTATACAAATCCAACAACCCCAAGTTGCGAGCATAATTCGTGAGTATATAACTGCGGGTTTATTTCAGGATTACTGGTTAGTGTAATTAAATGCAAGAAGTTCGACAGTAAAAATTTTATTCTTTTTTGTGCACCCAGTATTATAGATTTAAAATCGAAACTTTTTGTCAGAAAACATTGCAACCTACCAGCTGCTGATCTGTGACTGATGCCGTGTAGTAAAACAAAACATAGATGTTACTTTTTTTTACAAGTGGTCTATAATTTATTGCACTCAATTTTTTATATATTTTGCGAATAATATATTTTTAAAAAATAAACGGTACACCCTTAATATTTTAAGCACTAGAGTATACCACTTTACGCGTAAAAAGCGTTTTTTGCTGTGTAACCCAGGTTTAAAAGCGTTTATTACTCGACGCGTTTATGTATTGTGGTACAGAAACGTAAAAAAGTACTTGTTTGCAAAATTGTATCTATATTTTAGAAAGAAGATTATAAATAAAAAAGGTTTTTAAATGCAATGATCTATTCGGATAACGTTATTTATCATGTCGTTTGCTTTCTGTCATAATTGCTTATATTAAAAAGAAGAAAATAAATTTAACCCGGCTTTATACGTACTGCAACGGGTAAAAACAGTACATCTCACTACATTCCTTTTCTGAATTCTATAAATTGCTATTACGACTTATAAAATTTTTTGGCTGCACAAAAAGGTCATTCAGATGTGAAGTGTACATATTTTTTGTATTGCAATTAAACAGTCTACGAACAAAAGAATTTAATAATGTTGGGTTTTTGGTATTAAGTAAATCTGGTTGAACTAAATGCAGAATTATGGCTACTAAATACAATTACATTTTAATCTGTAATTTGTTCTTATTTTTTTAGCTTAATATAAACGAAAAATTTTTTGACATTATTGGATCTGTTTTTATAGTCAAATCGTTCAGAGTTGCCTTTGCAGCAAGTTTATAAGACAGGGTCACAATATATACTTATTTCTTTGTATTTACTATTTTTTAATCGGACCCATGTGTTAATGTCTATAAAAAAAGTAATATCGTTTTAATAACTAGAAAACGGTTTTTGCCTACTTTTTAGTACAAAAAATTACAATTGGTACAAATTGGATACCAAATGACGATTCAAACAGCACAAAAAGTGTACTGCAACCCACGAGACCAGACTGATGTAAGCTTAAAAATACGGATTTACGATTTTGGGGACCAGGGGCACTATTTTTTGGTGAGCCGGTGCTAAAAAAATATATACGGTATAAAAATCAAGCATTTTTGCAATAAAATAATTTATTGCGTATTTAGTATAAAAATAGAACAAAAAAAATGTTTTTTTTTGTTCCACACTAAAATTCACACTAAAAAATTATGCCGTATAATCATAGCGTTGTAAAATAGTATTTAGGTAAAGTTTATACTAACTGTACTTTTAAATGTACTACCTTTTATAGTTTTTCAAAAATAGCATTTTTGCATTTTTTCTACTATAAATATTACAAAAGCGCTAAATTACAAATACTAAAAATATGCAAAAGTTAGTAATAAACACAAAAAAAAATTGCACGATATATCCACTTTTTGCTTATGAAAAGCAAGCTTTCTACATAAAAGAGTTTTTAGTAATACGGATTTTGGATTAAAATATTAAAAAAGCACTAAATATCTAAATATGAGTATAAGATTGTTTACAATTAAAAAGCGTTTTGGTGACATATAATATGTAGGAAAAAGCAGTTTTGAAGAAAAAAATTAGATAAAAGTTTTTTATCAGCAAAAAAAAAAAACTACTTTTTATTGTTACGTGTATTGGCGTTTTATTCATTGGGTTATAGAACAGCTGCGTTTTTCTGCTTGCATTTTATTTGATTTTCGTCATATAATATGCTATTGGTTTTTCACTGCAAGTTAATAGTAATTATTAGTGTATTGGTTACATTTAAACAGAATAAGAAGCGTTTTAAAAATTACTGATTTTCATATTTATTACGTTAAGAATATTTTTAAAAAAGTTTTTGTACCATTTACTTTCTTGTTTCTTTCAGACTTTAATGTATTCTATACATGAATAAAATTGCTAAAAAAGCAAAATCATAAAAAGAATTTTAAGATATTGAAAACGAAAAAAATACTATATTCTTTTTATGAAAAATTAGTTGTTTACAAATTTTTTACAAAATATACTATATGCATATCTTTCATTTTTATGTAACCTTTAAAAGTTTTGCCTCAAATTAAAAAATTGTGTTTACTTTTAAATTCGACATTCGCTCGTCGCAAGAAAATTTTGCTTTTTTATACTTTTTACGTTATTTTTAGTTTATGACTTTATTTTAAATATTGCCCGCATTTTTTTCATCTAGCTTACATATTATACCTAAAAATCTTAAACTTTTTTTTAACAAAATCATCTCATCAAAAACATTTTTTTTTATTTAGTTAAAGGGCCTTTTAGAGCCGAGGCTCCTCGTGCCGGTGCCGCCTGTGCCTTCCTATTTTCCTATCTGTGTAAACTAACATGAAAAAAAAATTATGTTTTTGTAAATGTTAAACTGTGTATCTTTGATCTATAAAAAACAAAAAAACAAGTATATTACTAACAAAAAAAATATACTACATGATAAAGTAAATTATATAAATGGTCCCCTTCTATATAATAGAAAACCTAGTTTGTTATTCCAGTGTTTCTTTTGTTCTACTACGATGGTTTTTCCCTTAGAATCCCCTAGTAGTAAAAACGTTGTTTTAAGACAAGATTTAATTACATTTTTGTTTATATGTAATTTTATGCGTTTTTTTTATAGAAAACTTTTTTCTCAAATTTCATAAATTGCAAAAAAACACCTGTATTTTCTCATGTGCAAATTTTATGTACACGTTTTTTTTAATGAATTGTAAATTCGTAAATTTTTTGGCTCTGTAAATGCTTTCACAAAAAAAGCCATGAAAAAAAAATCTTAGCAAAACCAAAGAAATCAAAATTCGTCAAACTAGCGTACTAAGGGTGTTATGATTACATTTTACATGCAACAATTCTCTTTTATTTGACATGCGTCTACACCTTCTGTTTATTTATTAGCGTCTATTGACTAAAGTTTTTTGTTTTGCTTCGCATATAGGTTTAAACATACCATGTAGACCGGGGACGTACTTTATTGTTTTCTCTGTATTTTGTTTTACTACCTCTAGTAAAAAACACACATGAATAGCAGAGGCTCATGCAAAAAAAAAAAACTAATAAGCTTTTATTTCAAAATACTAATAAAAAGTTACCGCAAAAATAATATGCTTCTGCAACGATTACTTTTCTAAAGCAACCTTCGTAGACATCTAACAAACAAATATATTTCTTATACTCTTTTAAAAGACTACATGCGGTATATGCCTTTCGCACGTTTTTTTTTGCTTAAAAAAAGACCACAAATACACGTGGTCTGTAATAGAGGGCTAATACGCAAAAAAATGCAATGCGTGTACAATTTTGGGCATTGTTTTGCCATACCTTTGTCTTCTAGAAACCGCAAATACAATATTTGCAGCAAAAAAGTTATATTTGGACTATCATATTTGTGCAGGTACGCACAGCAAACAACAATGTAGTCACTAATGAAGAAATAAAACATAAAATACAACCATTTGATACTTTTGTTTATTATATTTTTCCGTACGTAGTATTTTATGCAAGCTTTGTAGCATGTTAACCAGCGAAGCAACAATGCATGATTTTTAACTGTTTCTATGATTTTTTTTGTATATTACGTCCGAAAAAAAATGCCAAAAAAGTATTAATGCAAATTGCATCTCTAAAAAGCATTTTGCTAAACATAAATTTCATTTACATCGTATTACATAGTAGTGCATGTTTTTAGCATTGCTTCAAACTTATGACCTTTAATGCTACTATTCTAGCCTTTATTTATTCTACTGTAACAGTAGTATGCACGCGATTCATTATGTTTAGAAATACGACAACGTCTATAACACTATTTTGTGTGTAATAAAAACACTTTCACTGCATGTTTAGAAGTCTTTACGCAATATATGTTTACAATAATGCAATGTAAAATACATATCTTTTTTATCTGTTTACGAATGTACTTTAAAAATATGCTGCCAAAAAGAAAATATACAAATTATACTAACAAAAATAACGAATTTTCTTATTTTGAAAAATTTTAATTAATAATTTTTATACTTTAAAAAATTTAATTGTAAAAATTTTTGAGTTGTTTCGCCTGTTAAGGCCATATTTACTGCAATAAAAGTAAGTTGCGGCAAGTATTTACATGAGGATCTGTACAAGCAAAAAAAAAAAAAAAGATATGCGCCGTCAACAAAACCATAAAAAAAAGTTTCTATGAGCCTAGACATTACAGTAAAATGCATATTTAAATGGTGTTAATTAGATATGTATAACCTGATATGTGCAAAAAAATCATAAAAAAGAAAGCTTTTAAAAAATTGTATAAAATACGTATCCGATATGTAAAACTAAACATGTAAATCATTGAAAAAATTTATCAATGTAAAACAATGTATTACTGCCTAGTTATTGATATGAATCTAAAGAGATATAAAATATATATATTAAATGATTTTTATTTGTATGCTCATTCCTTTTTGATTTTCTATGTAAAAGATGAAACTATTTTTTTACAACAAATAAATCTAGCTTGTTATATTTTGTAGATATCTTGACGTAAGTTTTACAAAAAACTTAAAAAAAAATTCTTTTTTGTCGTTCCATGACTGTTTTGTTATTTTGTTTGTAAAATTTAACAACCTATATATGCTTTCTAGCAATAAAAAAACACAATACCTTGTATAAACCTAGTAAATATAAAATACTGTATGGTGATTTTATTCTTTAAAATATGATTTCTATAAAAATGACGTTTTTTTGTAACTTAAAAAAATGTTTTACGTGTTAGAATAATTATTTTTTGTTTTTTTTAATTTTTAAATTTTTATTTTTTTTACCTTTATATATTTTATTTGCTTCTCATTTTTTTTTTATTTTATCTTAGATACCATTCATGAGGAAAAAAGTATAGCTGCGTCGCAAACTTAAAATATTAGTAAACCCATGTCCTCTATTCATACGGGGTCTCTGGCATTGAAACAATACACAACAAATTATTTACCTCGAGCTTTTTTTTTGCGGGGTACCCAAGGTTCTTGCAAAAAAAACCAATTTTAAGCGAAGTTAACAGTTAGATGTTTTTTTTTCGTACAAAAAAAGTATTATAGTCCAACATCTTGTAACAAAAAAACATTTCAAAAAATAGACTTTTTCCAAATTTCATATATACAAAAAATCTTGTCAAAAAACAGACTTTCGTATAAAGTATAAGATTTCTCTTAAACTTTTTTCTCGTTGTAATAAGTGTCAGTTATTTAGCTGAATACAATTTTGATAAATACATTTTTTTTTTTGCTTGTTAAAATAACTTATCGAAACTGATAAGACTAATGCAAAAGCTAAAAAAAAAATTATTATTACTTTTTTTATATGTTTTTACGAGTTAACAATGCAGAAGTTGTTACATAATACATTTTTCTATTATTTTATGATAGTTAAGAACCGCAAAACTATCGTCGCCAGATTCGTTACATGTGATGCTGCCGTAACATTAAGTCTAAAATGTTTACTTACAGTGATGCAGATGTACAGTTCGGTTTATTTTTCATTTTTTTGTAGTTTTGTTTTTTCTTTGTAACTTATTTGTAAGAACTTTGGTATAACTTTTTTTTTGATGGTTAGAAGCAGAGACGGTAAAAAGAGAAAAGCATGATAAGCGCAAATCTTAAACAGTTTTTGTAAAGAGAAACTTATTATTAAAAGCTTAGAGAGTAAATCTAAAAATAAAAATATTTTAAATCGTAATATGTGCACAAATTGAAATTTACTTCTTTTTTTAAAAAAAATGCGGGCCCCAACGACCGCAAGCCTATTAGTCAGCGCCCCTAACCCCTTCCCCTAGTATCCGTCTCTGCTTAAGAGGCCTCATTTGAAATATATAAAATTGCTTTTGTATGTCTTTTTGTTCTAAATTTTGATTTCTGACGTCCTGATTACTTTTCGTGAAGTTTAAACTTATGTTCAAATATATATTTGTATAGTAAAATCATTTTATATGTACTTTTCACATATTTTTAGCGACAAAAACAACTGGTTAGTCGTTTAAGACAAAAGTTATGCTTCAATTTTTATATGCATAGAACTTTGGGTTTAATGTAAAATTTTTGTTACATTTTGTGTCACCTTTTTTAGGTCATAAAAAATGTAGACAACATTATTTTATAGTTTTGAAATGTTTTTTTTTCCTGTAATGTAGTTATATAATATCATCTTGTTGTATTTTTACAACAAAAAGTTTAGAACCCATATTATTAAAATATACCTACTACATGTCCTATAAAAATGACTGTCAGCTGTTTTAATTGTATAAATATAGATGTCGCATACTTTTCGACATTTTTTGTTACAAAACTATCTCTTTGTACAAAAATATACTGCAAAATTATGCGCAACAGTTTTTTTTTGATTGCTATGCTTTTTTATGGTATAATACAACAAAAATCGTAGACCGGTTACCGAAAAACCCATTCAATTTCTTGCTACCAAAAAATCGTAAAAATTGCCTTATACCTACGAGTACAAAAAGCACGCAAATCAGTATGCCTTCCTTTAACCAAAAAAAAACAAAAACGTATGATAACATAAACGTATTTACAATTGTACAGATCGTTGGCTGTTAGCGCTCGTCAGCCGATGCCTCGCACATAATTGAGCCAAAGCTCACTTTACGGAGTAATGCGACGACAATGCGCGATGTTTGCCTCGACTGTAGGTGAGACATCAGCGCCGAAGGCACATCACTAGTGAAGTATGCAGAAATGATTTTTCACAGTAGAAATTTTAAGTGTCATGAGTATTTTAACAGTAAAAATATCATTTCAAATGATATGCAATCTTAGCAGAGCATCATTTTTCAGATTGTATTTATTGCCTATAAAAGAATGAAACTAAAGTATGAAAAGAGTAAAATGGCTTTATATAGAAAGTAGCAACCTGCTCATCCTACAAGTTCTTTAGAATTTGATTTGCAGTATTGCGTGTTTTGGATTTTTTCAGTTTGTTATAAATGAAAAAATATAGCTGTTGTGTCTGAAAATAGCATTTTCACCCCCTTTGCCCCAGAAACACAAACAATAACAAATAATCCCTAAAAACGCAATTTGAATGGCGCAAACGAGAGCCCTGGCAGTTTTGCGTTGTTTACGCATAAAATCGCGTATTTTGACTGCTTACACATGTGTATATAATCACATTGTTTATTAAAGTGATTTGACACATGAATCTTTGATTTGTTTTGGAGATAGATTAATTTTTGAATATCAATGTTATATTATAAAGATTGTAAGCTAACAAAAAAGATGGATTTAAATAAATAGCAGGTTTACTGGTTTTTACAAAGAACTCGATGGTCCCCCCCCCCCCCGGCACATCCAAAAATAGCTACATGACAGATTGCATATTAATTATGCAATTTTATATACAAGTACATAAAAAATAAGATTATGTATTTATGGCTGTAGAAACAGAATTTCATTTAACTGCGGCAACAGCGTGTATAAAACTGGTATAAAAATTAGAATATATTTTTTTGTATATTTGTTCTTAAATCTGCTGTTTTATTTACAGATGTATTAAAGCATAACAATGTAAACGATAAAAGAGAAATACAGACCAAAAACCCAAAAGGGTATGAATACAGTTGCGGTATCATCGCCATACTTTTAATTTGTTTATAAACATATACGATAATAATACTAACATGATCGAGTTGTTTTTATGCCTTTTTGGTTACAAGTTTACTCCCGTTTTCTACAGCTATTATAGGCACGAGTCTAATTAAGCACAATATAAAATTTTTATTGCATAAAAAAGTTTGCCTTGTGAAAAACAACGCAATAACCTTTATCTTATGCCAGAAAGAACGAATTAAATATTTCCAAACGATAATATATTAGACGAATTTTCTGCGAGAATAAACAAGTACCGTTATTATTTTTTTGCATTGAGGTTATTATCACTGGCCACTACCTTCTTTGTGTACTTTGAAAATGTATATATAAGCAGTGTATGCGTTGCTCTAGTTTTTTTTCTGAAAACCTTTTATCAATATGTTGTTAGTAAGTTAAACCATATTACTAAGTATATGTCATAAAAAATGAATTTTTTTGTACAAATGTTACAGCATTTTTATACATATCAGCAAGTTTACGCACGAATAAGAAAACTATCTTTTTCGTGTTGATGCTTTTTTGCTATTTAGTTGGTCTAAAATTGTTTAAACGACATGCCAAAAAATCGTTTAGAATTGAAAAGCTTAATTTTGCAGGTTTTTTGTCTTATCTGCGTTGTAATCTTTTATAAGTAGTTTTTAAATTGCATTTAAAATACCGTGATATCAACGGTTACCACGGAAACCTCCTTTGGCATTTTTGCAACCCGCAAGGAAAACTTACCACAAGGAAAAATTGGCCTTTTACAAAACAAATCTGACAGTATTTTTGGTTTTACACTTCGTCAACGTATGCTGATGTTTTAGGGAAAGCAACGAGAAATGTTTTTATTATTTATTTAACCGTTTTACATTTGTAAGAAATGTTCATAAAATACTTCGTTTTACAAATTCAAACATAAATCGCATGTTTGTATTAGTACACATCAATATATCTATATTTTTACATAATAGGAAAGAAAATAACATCAGTATATTATCAATGATTCATGCATTGTTTTTATATCTGTTATATATTAAAAAAAAAGTTTGCAAGTAAAAAAAAGTAAAAAAAAACATACTACTTAAAATTAAACAGCAAAAATTTTCGCAAGCATTTATTTATTTTAGGATACGGCAATATAATATTATAGCCTTATTGGAACAAAAAAGAAAAATACCCAAGATAAAAGAAGCTCAAAATATAAAGTGTTAAATGACAAAAAAAAACTGGCGTCAATAATTCGTTTTGTTATGTTTACATACGTACACTTTTATCAATATATCGATGGTAATTCAATATAATTTTGCTAAAATCTATATGAAAATTAGCATGCAAAAAGCTTGTATAAGTTTCAATATCAATTTAAGAAACGCAACGTTAAATACATTACAGCAACTTTAGCCGCAGTTATGCATATTTAATAAGTAGTTTATTATTTCATGTGTAAAACAAAATTCTATAAATATTAGCTAGCTATAACGTTAAAAAAAATAATCGAAATGGGCTTGCTTTGTTAATTCTTACACACAAAAGCCACCTTATACGTTTTTAAGCTTAAGATCAAATGACAAACCCGCTGGCGTTGCATGAATATGCAGGTATGGATACCCCTTTCTTAAAAAGTATAAGAGGGTAATCGTATATAAAATCACATACAAAATTTCTTGAGAACGTTGTAAAACACTTGTATTTTTAGTTTTCTTGTTAATGAAAAGAATGAAATTAATTGTACAAAGAAAAATTAGCAAAAACCCATGCATAAAGATTTTCCACTGCAAGACTTTTGTGTGCAAAATCTGGATTTTCAATGTCACATGTAATTCCAAAACAAATATCTTAAAATTAATTGACTATATTCGCAAGTTGACAAAAGTACCTTTTCTCAATTATTTGTGGCATCGACGACACAAATTTGCATTTAAATGTATGCATAAAAGCAATTCGCGTTGACATGATTTAAGCTCTATCTTTAAAATTTATTCCAAGTTACGATAAAAAAGTAGAACGCAAAAATTGTATACTTCATGACACTGTAAAAGTGCTTTTTTTACGGTGCTCAAAAGTACAATTGTGTGGCTATAAGTGCCCAAACTAAACAACACACAATAAAAACATATGTTTAAACAGCCGGCATTGATTGCAGTAATTTGACGCTGCACAAATAAGATTCGAAAACGTTTTCTAAGTCAAAGACAAATAATCCTACACCAATGTTATAAAAAACTCGTGTTTTTAGTATTTTAAAACGTCTTCTACGTACTTAAAAGTAATCAAAGCACGCAAATGTATACCAAAAGGTGAATGGATTTTTAAAGAACAAACTGTGTGTTAACTGTGCCTTTTGTCTTAAATCTAATAACGGCGAGTTTCTTGTAAAAATATTGATTTGGTTTCAATATAGTGTTTGTTTTATCTTTGCTCATTATTACGCATTAAATATGCTTTTTTTTAGTATGCCAAAAATGTATATTTATTTAGTACAAATACACACCTTTTTTTAGGTGTTATCAAGACTACTTTAATATTTTAAAATAAACGTTGACGGGCTTGAAGTACATAATATTACGATTGAACTCTATTTTTTTTGACAAGTAACATGAAAAAAATATAAAAAAAAGTTTGTGCATCAAATACTTCATACCCTTCTTTTGCTGTAAACTGTCCATAAAAACCTTATATACAAAATTTACAGTGTTTTTTTAACAGTTGGCTGAATTTAAAAATATTATAGCAGTATTACACCAAATGCAGTAGAGGCATAACAAAGCAACATGATAAACCTTAAAGAGTATTTATCAACAGAAAAACGGAAGTAAAACACTTTAAATGTGTATTAAAACATTTTTTACAAATATACATTTATATTGTAGAAAAAAAAAATGTACTTTTTTCTTAAAGAAACTTAATAAAAACACAATGGTCGATGTATACTGCAATCATATATCGTCGATCTGATCAGATCTTCTTTCTTTTTTTTATTTTGAAGTTTTAAGATTTACATTTTTATATGATTTATAATTTCTGTATTTTTTTAATATCTTATTTGTAGGTCAAAAAGTATGTTACAGCATTCACCACATGCTGTGTCGCTGCAAAATTGTTTCACTTAAATGTTGTCGCAAAAATGCATTAAACATTAAAAAAATATTTATAGATTGGTTTTGTGTTCTATAAAACCAAAAATGTAAGAAGTTAAGTAAAGTTTGGTCCCATGAATATCTTTTTACCAGTTTAATAGTTGCTAGGATAACTTAAATATAATAAAACGTTTGACGTTCAGATAATTTACGGGTAAAATAAACTGTAAAATTTTTTTTAGAAACAATCTTAGAGTTTACATAGCAGTAAGCATATTGATGCAAAGATGTGCATTTTAAGCACAAATTATCGTAACTTTTACTATAGTTTATTATACCACAGTTCTTACAAAAAAAAAATTATTTCAATTGTGTAAAACGCAATAGTACAAACTCAACACGCAATCGAAAAGTTAAAATATATGAAAAATGTTGAATGCGTCATAGTAAGAATCTTGCACAGATCTTGCTACAATTTCTACTAAGAATTTTTTTTCCCTCTAATTTTTTTCAGTCTATAATGGCAAGTACTGTAACACATATAGCTTAGGCGAGACAGCAATATAAGTGTACTTTTGACCAAGAAAGCGATGTAAAAGGTCACAGATATGTCAACACTTTACAAAAGACAATGATTGTAAATCTACGTGTAATCACTGCATTGGTGTTTTACACAGTAAGAGGCACACATATGGAATACAGAAACTATGTGCCACGCTAATGATACGATTTTTTTTTGTTTTAAAAGTAGGATCTTTTACTATAATATGGCTTTGAAGGAGAAAACTTGCTTTGATTTGATAATAAATTTAGTATTGCCAATGAGTTTTTACAACACAGCTAGTTAAAAGCAGAAGGTAAATCAGTAGACGAAGATATTATCGATTCATCATCAGCATTTTTTTGCCAGAAATATCTGCCTCAATTTTATGTAAGAAACGAGAACACCTAAAAAAGATTTTAGCGGATGTGAACCATATTATTTTTACGCCAGACACTTAAACAGCATGCGCACAAGTATTCGCATATTTGCATTACAGGGCACCCCATTGATATAGATGTAATTTTTATACTTTTTACAAGCATTAGTCATTTTTCTGAAAACATATACTCGAAAAGTATTAAATTATTTACAACAGAAAAACTGGCATTTTTTTCTGGTTCGCATTTAGTAGTTGCAAACAGCCACGATAAGGCGCCAAAAAAGTCAAAAGCTGTAAGGGAGTGAACGTGTAACAGTAAGCGCCGTTTTAAACATGCTTTGCAGCTTATAGAACTAAGCAGCCACATTCATAACTGCAATATATAAAAAATGTAAATTTGCCTTTGGCAAAGTGGGATTCTTTTGCCAAAGTACCACAGTAAACAAGGCAAACTACAAAAAATGCACCAGTAACTAAATAAAAAAGTTGTTATGATTATCCAGGATGGATCTACGCGTTAAAAAGCACGTTGACCATGCTAAAACAACACTAACTGTACACAGATGCAATATTTGCAGTTTTGAGAAACACTAAAAATTACTAACTGCTACAAAAACTAAAGATACATTGAACTAAAGGATTTTTAGACAAACTTTAATTTTACTCTTACCGTTATAGGTCAACTTAAACTATATGTACAAGAAAAACAAAACTGTATCACTCATATTTCCTATCCTCACAATAAGAATCTAAAGTGCAAAAAATATTATCGATGAATACAATTGTGACGATATTTACATGTTTAATTCTTTGTATACAAAATACAACAAATACATTGTTCAAATAATGAAATTTAAATCCTTTTGTGGAATGTGTTTTTTCATAGATTTTTGCACTAAATTTATGTATTTTTTGATATCTAAAGATAAAGATTACCGTAAAAAAACAAACGAGATCAATTCACTGGTACTAACTTTTATGTATGCTACGGATAAATTCAGCGGATAGACATACCTACACTTCAAAATAAAGCAGAATACGATTTCAACGTTTTAGATGGTTCACTATTTTTTGCAAAAGTAGGGCAAGATAAAAAAATATAATATATTGTCATTTTAGCGTATTAATAGCCCGCATTACAAATATTAAGTATTTACGCCTAAAAATTTGTACTAGTGATGTGGTTGAGTTTTGGATACGAACGTGTTTTAGCGTGTTCTAGTATAGTCGTTATTAGATTAAGATGTACTTGTCAGCAAGAAACGTTGAAATGCTGCGTTGGCGTTTATTGAATCAGGATTTATATTAAAAATACTTTGTTTTATTTTATGTATTAGAAAGATAAAATATATTTTAATTTTAAATCATGATAAATAGGCATTTTTTTCAAAAAATTTTTTGCAGCATTCTGTATTTCAAACCCGACCCAAAAGTGAAAAATCTGCTATTTGATTGTTTTGAACTATATGTTATTTCTTTTATAATTATTTTTTTAAAAATCTACATATACGCGGCAGGTGTAGGTAATGAATTTGCATTATATCTAACTTTCTATTTCTGCTTTATTGTGTTTTTTGTTTCTTCGTTATGCTTCTAAAATAAAAATCCGTGTCTTAATGCTTATATTCAAAAGTTGCTGCAAGTCTACAATAAAAAAAAATATCATCACAAAACAAATCTGAAAAAATTTATGTCAATATGTCAAAAGATAATAAAATGTAAGCTGGGGACTTTATTATCAGTTTGTTGCGCATTGATGTAAATCCGAATTTTATAAGGAGTAATACTGGTATTATTATCTTTATAAGATCTATACCAATTTTATACGATTATTTTTTAATAAGATACACCCTGGTACAATAATGTTATTTATACACAAAAAATAAACGCAGAGCAGATAAAATTTGCATTATTAAAAACATAATAATAAAAGGAACTATTTGAAGATAACTTTTTATAGAATAAGAGTATCCTGTAACAGTCAACAACATAAAATTACGGCTGTGCATTTATCTGTAAAACAAGACCTTAAACAGCCAACGGTACGCATTTTTTGGGTCCAAGTGTTTTGTTTGCTTTTTTTTTTTAATATAAATTTTATCAAACCTAAATGGTTTTTATACTATAAGCGGATTAATATAATGTTACAACCGACGCATAAGCTTATGATTAAATTTATTTACAAATCCAAAAAAAAACACAAAAGCTTATTGCAATTACCTCTGCAATTATGTTTTTGTTATCTGTCAATAGTTTTTGCCAAAAAACTCTATATTTTATAACAACAAGAATGTTATTATACAACACATAAAAAAATTCATTTTTTTTGACAAGAAACATGCGTGTTGTACGAAATCACTATTGATACAACAAACTTAACGATAAAAATGTATAGCAAATGCTACAGAATATTTTAAGCTCATGCAAAAGATTGATTTTTTTGCAAATAGTGAACAACGTTTACTATAAAAAATATTTAAAAGAGGTATTTATCTATACAAACAGCAGTTTTGTTTTATCAAATTTTGTGATACTTAATGGCTGTACTTTTTAAGTTTTGTACTTACTATTTTTAAAAAATTGCCATGACGACTATTATCATATGCATTAAAAAATCCAATATCTATGGGATATTTGTGCATATACATTAAAATTTAAGACTTCGACTTTTTTACCGTTTACGCAACAAAAATGCGCATGCATACTACAGTATAACACACAATTAACATTTAAAAAAACCTCTGCCGTGTTGCAGCGCACAACTTGAAATGAAGAACACTTTTTCCACAGCTATACTTGTCATGCCAATGTATAAATATGCGCTAAAGAATGCACAGAAAAAACAAATAAAAAATAAATTGCAACATATTTCTCCTGATAAGCCATTTTTTATAGCAGCACATTAAATTCTAACTCTATTTGCTACTTCAAATTTTAAGATAACAAGGGTTTTGCATATATTAAAATTTCTCTGATACAAAAAAAAAACCCAAATTCTACATTTTACGCATTTCTTGTTTTATGCGATCTTTAGTGTTGAATATTTAACGTTAATAGTAAAAATTTTAAAAAAACATGCAATAATAAAGACGACAATTATTAAATTTCCGTGTATACATTTGTTTTTTCACTTTACAATATATATGCTCTGAGACATTATTATTATTAAAAGCATATAACGCATAAAAGACGTTAAAAGAAAAAGCTAGATTTTATCATGCACGTAAAAAGCAGCTTTTTTGTACGTTTTTTGCACAAAAGTACATAAAAAAACCTTCTGTGTTTTTCTGTACTGAAAATTAATAAAAATGGTTACATGTATATGCTTATTTATCTTTTTAAGCATTATTATATGTGCTTTACATTTATTGCTAAAATTTTGGAATATTATTGCATCTTAATGCATTTTATGCAATATATTTTTGTAGG
>JAQFYM010003325.1:0-19033 GCA_034694785.1 Agrenia bidenticulata | reverse complement strand
CATTTTTTATCTTCACGGGAAAAATTAAATTATTAGATTTGAATGTTAGTTTTGACAGTGAAGGTAAAAAATGTAAAAATCGGCATGGTCCTAACCTTGTGAAAAATAAACTCTTGATTTTTTTTAAAGCAATTCAAACTGAGATTAGAGTACTAATTAAGGATTTGATGCGATTTCAAATTTTAATGTCTGAATACAATAGAACCTTAACTGATGCGTTTGATAGAACTCTTCCACTTCCCTCTCCACGAAAACCAGCTGTTATTTATGGACTATTCACGATAAAACTGCTGTTATTTATGGACCATCACGAAACACAGCTGTTATGGACCATTGACGAAAAATAGCTGTCCTTGACCATTCAATAAAAATAGTCCATGATAGCTGTTTTTAGTGGAGATGGAAATGCAATGCACAATGGAATGTCTCTGCAAAGGCAGCAGTACTTTCCCTTATTCCTCGATCGTCCCTCACGCTTACGTCGCATTTTTTAGGCGGTTATGCGGGAGATTCAAATGTGAATAAAACTTGGTAGAGAAAATTTCAATACAAATCTCGCGGACGGTGACGTTGACGTGACGTGAACGTGATGTGTAATGGAAGTAATACTCTAAAAAGGATAGCAAAAAACCACATAAGATTATATTTCCATAATAGCCAGAGGCTTGACTGAGACTGAGACATGCTTTAATATCCCCTTTTCTTTTTTGCATATTCTAGATAAGTAAACACTTAAAAGACCACTTAAGGGAATGCTTCTGCCATTGTTGTAGCAAACAATCAGTGCCAAAGATAATGGGATAACATCTCAGCATACATCGACTGATAGACCCAACCAAATCGATCTACAAGATCATCGCAAGTACCTAGGGGTTGAAGCCCTTGGTGGATATACGGCCATTGTGCATTGAGCCATTGAACGTCAACATGACCCAGAGAGATGACAAGGATATGAAATAAGTAAGTGATCTCGGATCCATGTACTTCAGGGTCGTTGGTTTTGGTCAAACACTTACTACTCCAGAGCTTGTCAGTGGGGGACATAAAAAAGATAGTAAAAGTCAAGAGTGATTTCCTCTCCTCAGATGTAAAAGAAAGGAGAGAAAGGAGATACCCCCACTGCCGGAGTTCAAGTGGGACTTGTGTATAATGTATAATTCTATTCTTTATTTTGGACAGGAGGGACAGGAGACTTAGGGGATGAAGTCAGTACATAGTATTATTATGCACCGGCCCCCATCATTCCTACTGCCTCTGCCTACTACTTGACTATGAAAATAAAGTCAAGAGATGAGGAGAAAGTATAATAGACTTGGATTGATGATGGAAGTGTACGGAGGACAAGGAACTTTTTGTCTCCTTAAGGATTAAGAATCAAGTGCCCGAAGGACTTGTGTTATTTTAAAAGTAGACTTTGTGAGAGCCTATGCATCAGCATCTGGAGCCTTGGGACATTTTATTGTTGTAAGTAAGAGATCCCAGTACTACAACCCCCGAGTTTCCAGTTCGGATGAGAGGACTTATTGTGACCCGGGTGTGGAGTCTGAATTGACTCTCTGTGGCAGCTTTTTTTGCTTTTTCGGTCTAACTGAGGCGGGATGAACTAGCCTAGGCTGGTGCAGCATCTACTCGGAGTCAGTAGCTTCAGAACAGTGGGCTATCCATGGGAGTTGTGCTTGAGGAAGATAGGGTTTTGTCCGGGTAGGGAACACTACTACCCGGGTAGTCAGGAGGGATCCGAGTAACAAAAAGTGAAAGCGAGGATGTCCAACGTGTTTTTCTTCCGACTTCACAACCTGCAACGCCGAGAACAGGAGAGACGGCAGCTAGAGCTGCAGACGAAAACAGTGCAACGACGTGGCAAGTCCACCAACCGATTTAAATGGGCCCATCTCAAATCCTGTAATCATTTGACTCTGGCTCCCGGACGACTTTACGAAAAGGCTCCTCCCACCCCCACCGACAGTTTGGACGAGGTTGAGATGCAAATACCTCGGTAAGTATGGCCTTTAACTCCTTTCATAATTATTATATACTCTAATCACACCCACTACTTAAGTACCTACACTTTTATACTCATTCTTCAGCTGTCTCTCATTTCCCCCTTTTAACTGCTCATCTTCCCCCCAAATTTGATTTTAAGGGCGCACTAATTAAGTCCCCTCCTATTATTTAGTCCCAGTTCCCTTTATAAATAAGATTCAGTGATTAAGAATCCTTAGTAAGAACAGGACACAGGGATTTCGTGTATCAAAGCTTCATTGAAGATAATCTCACATAACTCAAAGGGTGGATATTTTTTCTGCAACCTCGCTCAAAAGTGACTAGGGTTAAGATTTTGTTCTTAGCTTCTTAAGATGTATTCTCTGCGGTGAAGATCTCTTGTTCTTTACCAGACCGTGATTAATGTAGCCCAACTGTAAGCTAGAACGCCTTCAGCTCATACATGATTGATCAACGTCTTATAAGTGAGAGGGTTCATAAGCTATTGCTGAAGTATTAAAGTCATGTCTAGAGAAGACCGTTTTAGTTAAGCGAGTGGATTTGACCAAAGTTATAGTCTGGTAACTGAGTGCAATGGAGGGGGAGGGCCGAGGGGGCATTATTATTAATCAGATTAGTGGAAGCAAAGAGATATTTGAGATGCGTTTAATTAATTAGTTTGGTTGAATCCATCCGATTCCCGCAAATCAAATTATCCTTTTATGAAACTGTCTTAAGAAACTGGGGACGATTTGAATCCATAAAATCCCACATGGAATATAAGTTATAACTTATAATGCGATTAAGCATTAAAATCCGCAACTTCTAAATGCAGATAGTCCAAGCTTTACTAATACCGAATTCAGTAGTAGCATCTCCAGCTTGTTGGCCAATATCTCCAACTGGCTGAGAAATATCAACAGTTTCGCATCAAGTCTGGGAGTCTCCAGCAATTAGCTGAACAAAAGCCCAAGGCATAATTCACCTGTAATCGATCCTCCAGACAAAGCCGATGCTTTCCATGAGCTATTAACTACAAGCCATTTCGACTCCTTTTATCCACCTCCGCTTTTACGCCTCTAATATCCTTCACAAACATAGCCACATACACTACCATCATAGGATTGTAATATTTGTAATAATAGTACGTAAGTACATAACATGTCATCATGTCTTTCATGTCTCAAACCCAACCTGCCTCCCATCCCAACTCTGTCTTTCTGAGATTAAAATATTTCCTAAGAAAAAAAAAATCCAAAGAATCCGTCTGAGAATTTATAAGAGTAAGGAAGAAAAAAATTAGTTATCGATTAAGAGCTGAGGCAATAGCCCATGGAAATGTGACTCCAATCAATGACTTTGATGTTCTGGGAGTTGAGCCATCCATTCTTCCCTACTGGAGAAGACTGGAGATGATACATGTTGAACAGACTCGTGTTTGGTATAACATGATGAGGACTATGAACACGGAGTATAGGTCGTGTATGTAGATCGCTAAGAGTTATATGGACCTCAAGTCTGATGATCAGTCTGACCTTTTTCAGGCTAATATTTCAGACTAAAAAAATAAGCCACACTGGCATAAGGACACACCTTTTACTTCCTTGCCGAAAATTCGGCATGGAAGATATATAGGCTAATGCAATTATTTTATCTTCCCCCCCCATGACGACCTTCCTCTCCACCCAGTCAAATAAACATGGTCACTCCCGGTTTTTTTCCGTCCCGGGGATTGATTTATAATATTGATATTGTGCGGAGAGGCATGGAATTATCATGTAGTGTAATACAGTAGTATTATATATATGTAGTATAGGGCACTAACCCACTTAATAAAATGCCCGTCCATCTCTCGGCCGGAAAGTTTGAAAACACCCATTATTAGCCCTTTACTTTGGGTTCACATGATCATGATGACTCGGTTCGTTCTAGTGTCCGTCTGTCTGTCTGCTTGTCCGTCACCCGGCTAATTTCATTCCGAGGAGTTGGACTAGAAACGTTAAATGTTCAGAATACAACCCACACGTTCACCCTCACTCTTTTTACACTTCCAAGTTTCTCGATCGTCCAAATTAGATTTTAAAAGATTCGTCTATTCTAGTGCTGGAGGAAGGCGGGGGTAGACGATTATCAACCTCCAGAAAGAAATGGGGGCAGTCACTATTGTGGTCAGCAGATATTTTTGCCGGGTTAGGCCAGGGTTAGTTTCCTAAAGTTCCTAAATTAGAATAGATGTTTTCGTCTGGTTGGGTTCTCAAGCAAGTTTGTAGAATATAATAGAAGCGAATTTGACCCTGCGAACGTAACCCTGGGCTTCTTACACAAAAATGTCGACCGAAGCTGTTATTGGGGAACAAGGGTTGTATGTACTCGTAATTTAACTATAAGGGGAAATATAAGGATAGCATAATACAATTATAATCTATAATCAGGTAATTTGTCTTGTCGGTGGTGGTAGTGGTTTCCCAGCCTTTCATAAATCATTTCCTTCCTTCCTCCGCACAAATGACACTAGTATGTCATCCCACCAAGACTATAAATAAGCCCACCTGAGTTCATCACTGTTTTATGCAGACGACAAAGCGGGTAAGACATACCTACGAATAATCAAATTACCATTGACGAGCTAAAAATCCGAAATCCTAAAGTATTGATCGAAAAATGACTAAGTTCTGCTAATACTCGAATTTTCATATTCCGGGCTTTACATCTCATGCTTATGAAACTAGGAGGAAGGTATATTTTATTTGTTTACTTTGTAAAACTGTAAGGAAAGTTAGTAAGGAATTTTAATTTTTAATTCCTTCCCAACTTCTCCTACAGCCCGGGTGATAAGTTTAAGTTTTAGTTCGTTAGCAAATGTAGGGAATCAAGTTTTTCGGATCGGAGAGGAGAAGGAACAGCCGGGTTCTTATAATTATTCCAAAGGTAAATACGTTATTTTAAAGCTTGATGAGAATAAGTTATCTCACCTTCTGTACAGTTCCCCACACCGAGTAGGACAAAGTTTGGAGAGAGCAGATGTGACATGGACATTCTATGATTCATGAACTCCAACCTAGAGGCTGACATTAGAGAGATCATTCAAAGGTCAAGGGGGAAATGGGATTTGGAGTTAACAAGGGATAATCAAATTGCTCTCCTTGTATTAGTTTAGGCTTTTGGAGTTTACCTTTTTTAATCAATTCATAAAAGTATCACACCCTATCTACTCTAGAATTAACCTAGAATATTTGTGTTTGTTTTGATCGCTACTCCTTCATAACTAATGAACCGATTTAAAATCTGAATATCTCAGTTTATTCACTAGACTAAGAAGGTCAGAGTTTTAGTTATATGGTGCTGTTGAAAAACTGAATCTTCATCATCCATAATTTCCCTGCAATGTTTTTTTGTTTGTTTTACTAACTACTCCTCCGTAACTACTGAGCTGATTTTAAAGCTGAATAACTTAATTGATTCACGGCACTAAGGAGGTCAGAAATTTAGTTTTGAGGCTGTAGAAAAAATATACTTGACTTTCAAAAAGGTCCTTATCAGAAGTGGCCCATTGACAGGCCTGTAGGCTGTAACTATGAGTAGAAAAGTTTGGGATTTTGGGATTGTATAGTAGAGAAGAGATTAAGGAGCCCACACATGATTCAGAGTCATCTCACTAAACTGGGCAGTAATGAATAACAAAGCTTGTGGGTAAACTTTCTTATCTATTTTTGTGGTCGTAGGAGTTACAAAGGGGAATTGTGGATGGAAGTTTTAGTGGGACTACTTTCCCCTTGTATTCACTTTACATTGACTCTTGCCAGGTTGAATCAAACGGAACCTTTAAAAGCAAGGCTCTGTAGCTTGGAGATTGAGAGGAATGAAAAGTCTGTATTTTACTATTGAACTCGGAGCTTGAATTATATTATCACATGACGTATTTACGTTGTTCATTTCCCTGGAATTAATTTAAGCTCCCGGGTATCACACAAAAAAGTCACGTTGGAGAAAGTCTTTTCCTTTCTCTTTTAATAAATTGGTATTTAAAAAGTTCACAATTTGATTAGAAATCGAAACTAAAGTTGTTTTTGAAACTGTAATTTAAAAATTTTGAAACTAATTTTAAAAAAAATATTCCACGAATCTGTGAAGAATTGGGTCCTAGGCCAAGAAATACTTCCACTTAACGATTTTAGTATTTTACCCGAAGTTCTCATGACAGACATTGAAAAGACTGTGGGACACAGCCCTTGAATTTAATCTTCCATTCCAACTTGAAGAATACAAGATTTTTTTTTGCAATTATTTTAGTTCGATAGAAATTCAAGTCTCTTCTCATAAAATTGACCCTTCCTTTCCAGTTTGGAATGGGGAAAGCAATAAGCTGAAAGCCTTTCACTCCATCTCAAAGTACAAAACACCTATTCCATTAGTAAGGGTGGCACCCGGTCCCCGACAGTTTTTGATTTCAATGAAACTTGGTACACACATTCTGCGTGGCCTTACGTACAAGATTTTGAACATTTGTTTTTAAACATGGGTTTCGAAGTTTCGATTTTTAGTTTATTTATTTAAAAAAGTTAGTTTCATTCAAATAAAAATGTCGGGGATAGATTGGTTCCTTACTAATGTGGAATAGGTCAATACACTCTTTTTACCCTTATACTTTGATAATAAAAGCCCAAGGACTTTCACTTCTTGTAGAGCAAAGGCTGCAACTTGAAAGAAAGTTTTTAAAAACGAATTCGCGTGTGTATAAACGTCAGGAACTAATTTCAGATAAGGCACTACATAATTCAACTAGCCACCTCCGCAAAGTATTTACTATTTACTCAGCAATCTACATGCAGTCCTAGCCATTGTTGGACAACTACCAAGACCAGCATCAGTGGTCATTGAAAATTGAATTTCAGTGGTCACATATATCTGGTGGTCTCGTGATCATTTTAAATCCGCTAGTGGTTCGGTGGTCATTTTGATCTGCTGGTGGCCGCTGGTCTGATGTCTTTCTGGCGTTCGTCGGATCAGCTGGTGGTCTTCTGGTCTTGTGTATTTGACCAGTGGTGGTCGATGGTCTTCTGCTCTTAGTGTACGTTTGACCACTTGTAGTCGGTGGTTGCCCCACTCTGGTCCAACCATCTCTATCAAAGTGCCCCGACCCGAAAGTAGTTCCAAAGTTCTAACCTAAAGAGCATTCCACAAGACGTAGCATACCACAAAATCTATCCACCATGTACAACCAGATTCACCAGATGCTTGAGACTCATAAACTCGAGAGAAAAAATCGTATCAAAATCATCGAGAAAAAAAATTACGACAGATTGTTCCTATCCAAGAACTGAGAAAGCACTCAAGGGTACGTACCTATGTGGCATCTTTTATATATCCGAATGATGAGATTCTCTCAGATCGTTTCGTGAATATTCGAGGAGGATGATGCACCCCGGGTGGATTCTTATATTTTTTATGCTTCCTATCTCGGGCTTATATGTCAAGTCTCAAGAGAGGTGTTAATACCGTGTTTACATCCCTACCATTTCATATTCATCTTTCTCATCTCGTTCTGAGTTGAATGCAAGGCAAGGTGGGCCGAGAAAAGCTGAGCTTCTTAATGATCCTCTGAATAATCCAATACACTTAGACTGCTTATAGCAATCACCCAAACTACCAGAAACTATGGCTATTATCTTTCCAAGACAGACAGGAGCGGAGGCCGTTGCCAACCTGTTTTCTTTTTTGCCCCCTCCTTATGGGCTCCAAAAATTCTCCTACGGCTCTTATGATACAAAGTAAATATTTTATATCGAAATATCTCCACTTGTTTTGAGCCCCTGTTTGAGCATAAATATATAAATATATATGTGTACTGGAGTTTCAAAAGTTTTTTAAAACATGAGACTAGATAGAGGCTCTAAGATGGTTTTGAATCTGGAATAGATCCAAGGGAAGATTTCCCCACATCTCAAGGGGCCATTATCGTTTAAGAAGCATAAGGAAGACCTACGTTGATAGCTCTGGATGTACCTTAATCCAATCTTAGGGGTCTCTCCGCCTACTCTCAACACTTATCTCGAGCAGTCCAACCGGAAAAGTAGACAGGTACAGGTGATATGGTTTTTTTCCCTCCCGGGTTAGAATGGCGAATTCCCAAGGGGCTAAAAATAAAATAGCGGGGATGAAATTCAAGTAGAGAGAAAACATGGACTGGTTTCCATACCCTAGGCATCGGATTACCTTAAAGGGCCTGTATTTTCATAATCGATATATTGACAAGTAGTAGAATTTGGAATTAATTACAGATAGTTGAATTAAATTAATAAATGCCGCTTTGAACTTAGCCATATTTGGAGCTTAAATTCTGGGTAAAGCCTCTCAAGGAGCTTTTATAAATATGCTCAAGGGAGGTGAAAAGCACATCATTATCGATAGTAATAGGCTACCCGGATAATGATCCCCCGAGTTTCATACACTTCAATACCTGTACTACCTACAGGGACGTGGGTGATTGTCCCGAAGTTGTGACTAAGATTCTCAGCATTTTATTTCTGCTTTTAAGCTCTCTCTCTCAGCTCAAACGAAATCTCAAAAGGAGGAGAGCGGAAATGTTTTTAAAAGCCCCAACCACCAGTCTCGTCGACTCAACTCGTAGATCATAATTATAAGCCAAAGCTGCTGTCAAGGGCTACAGCATCAGCATCAAATGAGAAAATTTCCTTTCCCTTAATCCTAATTTCGGAGAAACATACGGAAATCACTAAACACTGCCTTAGATCTTGGGACATCTGCCCTTTTCACCTTGACCCTATTCCATACTTTTCTGGTTAGGGATTTCAAACGCTTATGAGATGAAATGGGGGGCGGGTACCGCTTTTTAAGACAAAGGAACGTGGTTACTTATGGTTGTTTCTGGGCCTAGGAGCTTATGAGTAACCTGGTAGAACAATTTAACTCTCCGGAGGGGGCTTAGCCTTAATCTTTGTATTATAAGGAACCGTATTAACTCCCGGGTTACTTCTTTGTACGAAATTTAATATTTTCAAAAGATATGTGCTATAAATGGTGCTTTTCTCCTCAGGTTTCTCAATACCGCTTTGTGGGCTATTCCCTTGATTGGCAGTGAGCTTGGAAGTAGTTAGAAGTAGTTGGAAGGTGGTCAGGATCTCAGGGGACACAGAGAAAGCTACTAAGTGCTCCGGCCTTCTTTCTCAGTTCATTAACAAAGACGTGGGGATGAAAGGCCATTACGAGATTCACATATTGGCTGTCGCAATCTATGAATGTCAGGGTCAATTTCTGTCCACATCTTCAACACTAAATCTCAAATACCCACATGGGCACAATAGCAGCTTAAGGATTTGGCTTTGATACTTTGATTGACTATTATTAACACATGTGTCTTCATTATCATGACTCCCTATGCCACACTGACCGAAATAAAAGCTAGATTTAGTGAGATAAGCAAACGTGGTCCTCCTTGGTAATCCTTGAAAAATTAAAGGAAGGTGGGGCAGGGGGGGGGAGGCAGTAAATTTTCCACAACTTGGATTCTCCATTAAAATGTCAAAATGATTCCTGGTAAATATTAGCATGGCTCCAAATGCTCAAACCTTCCCAAAGATCTTGTCCAACTTATATCCATAGCACTTTGGAAATACCCACAGACTCCTCTAGTATAAAATACAAGAGGGGAGGATTTAATTGGTGTACACAAATACACTGGCATATGTGGTCTATTAAATATTTACTCTCCCATCCTCCACAATTACAATGCTGGTCTTAAGTTTTGGCTTTTAGCCTTTATTTATCAAGCAAATAGGTTCAACGGGTGTGTGGAGATGCATATACTAATCCTAATGTATCCACCGTTGGAACAAGGCCTTCCATATTAAAACCATGCGTCCTTGCACACACCCGGGCATTAGGGAAATGCCCCTAAGCCCAAAATCCAATATATTATTTGCTAAGGGTATTTGAGCGTGAAATCAAAGGTTACCTGGCTGAGGAAATGATGAATCCGCCCTAAGTGGCCCTACGTTTTACCATTACCACTCTCGACGTCTCGGCGAGGTACATGCACTGTCTACATACGTGCTCAAGGGATAGATTGTGCTAGTGAGGCTTGGACCATAAACTAACCCATCCTTACAGACTAAGCTGTTAGATAGGACATTGGTATTTCAAAACGGAGGTGAAGATACAAAAGACCCTGTGCAAGGAACTAACTAAGCCCCCCATAAATCCAACAAGTCTCGGCACTTTGACTCTAAAAGCGGAGTAAATCCAATTACGACATTTTAAACGTCAGAAAAAGCCATTTAGTACAAACATTTAGATACGGTGGGAACACAAAACCCCACCGGGTTCTTGTATTCCCCCCAAGAATGGACAAATTTATGGTCCAAGACTTGTAATTTTATTCACACTCTGTCTAAGCATCACTCACAACGTGGACAGGCTTAAAGCACTCAATTTTAACGTCCTTTCTTGAGCTTAGCTTTTTGACACTCTTGCATTTCTCTCTGCCCCCTCCGCCCACTACATACTCAACGGAAAAGGCTGTAAAATTGATTACGATTCTATATATATCCGTTAAATTTAGTTCCGAGTTAAGCCCTCACCTAGCCAGTTAGCCAATGAAGGGCTGAACTACCCGAGTCAATGGAAGCCACCCTTACTATCATCACCTATTAAAATAATATCCTTGTAATGACGAAACCCGACTTGGTTTCCCCCTGGGCCACTTAGTTCACCTCTCTCTCAGAGAGTCGGGGCTGCCCGTGTGTCCACATTACACGTCGGGCTTATTGTACCTTCTCTCTACCTGTCCTATCTTCCCCTAATTAAAAAGCCCCATCCCCCCTCTCTCCTCAATTATTAACCTCTGGTTCCATGCGGAAAGTTAGCAGTCACACCGCAGCTCTCCTTCTAGGTCTTGTGCTCCTCACGGGTATTATATTTCATACATATACACAGCCCCTCCCCCTCCCCCCGTCACTCCAAACTTTTTTCGAGGTAAATAATAAGCCATGTACAAAATATTATTGGATAATCGATAATCACCCAAAAGTTCACAGAGCGAGTTCCGTCCACAGTTTGGGGAGAAAGTAAACGGCGACTATTCCGTTTAGCCTCCCGACAGCCGTCCGCAGTCCACCTGCTTCTCCAAAACTTCTCGTTAAACTTGTAAAAGTGAGGTATAATTTATTATTGTAGTCACCTCAGAGCCCCACCCACTTTTCTTATCGACATGTTGGAGAACGAGTGTGTACTAACAAGGGATTCACAATTCTTTAAGATATCCTCATAGTCAATATTTAAATAGGCGAGGACTCGTCAATCAGCTTCTCGAACTCTTTGTCCATGTCATCTGATAAGGAGAATTGCAACTTTGCAAGTAGTCTTGTGCCCCGGTCGGAACTGGAGAGGACGAAATGAATGCAGTGGGGCGGTGGTTGGCTGTGCTGTGAGACAGTAAGATTTAGAGTGTAACTAGTGTCAGTAGTGTCAGTATGGGGGAAAGTGGTCAGGGTTATCCCTTATACGTCCAATGGGTTGAACTGGATGGGAAATTCACTTGAAATTTTCTTATAGACCTGGAGGAGGTTGACAGCAGAGTCCAGGACGGCGGTAGTGGTAGGTTGGCCCTAGTGTGTGTGTGTGCTTGTGCTTGTTTGGGAGCTTTTCAGTGTTCTTCTATCCTTCAGCGGGTTTAGAATCTAGATGGACATTCTATGGGCAACAGCCCTGAGTGTTTTCTCTCCATAGAAATAAAAACAGGAAATTCTCCAGAAAGTCAACCCCATCCTCTCTAGCTCTCCTTTCCTACGAAATTAACTCAGGCTCAAATCCACGAAACCCTGAGGAAAGATACTGGACTGTTCCACAGGTTAATTTCTCAGCTCATCATCATAAGATCCTTCAAAGAACGTTCTTGCACACTGGAGAGCTCAACTTGTCCTCCTTCTTGGCTTTAACTAACTGTGGGACTGTAGGAGTCCCTGCTGCGTCGGCGGTAGTGTCAATAGGTTCACCCCGTAAGACAATTCGACAATCGCATTCCAACTTGTAGACAAAGCCAACCTTCCGGCTTGAGATAGGTGAAAGATGTAACGAAATGCAGTGAGTCTCCCGGATCCGCTTCTACATTTCTGAAACTATATTGAGAGTTTGAGAGGAACGAGGTGGTAGAGGAGAGAGATAGCAAAAGTCCGGGTGTTAAAGACAACCGGGAATTGGAATGGAGTACTACTCTCTCTGTGGTTGGTGGTGGTGGTTGGTGGCCGTCGTGTGGTGGATTCACTAGTATGATTCACAGTCAGTAATCCTATCAAATCAATAAAACGAATCTCCAGGATTAATTCCCTGGAATAATAATCATTGTGTCTGGGAGAGAGTGTGAGTATGTCATTCAAATCCCCGTTGTGACTCAGACTCTAGAGAGAGGGGAATAGACAGCCTTCAGTCACTCAGTTCTAGTCCTGGAAGACAGCAGGGTAGAACAATATAAAACGTAGCTGGACAAACGGGTTAAGGAGGAGAGAGTGCTGGAGAAAGTGCTGGAGAGATTGCTGGAGAAAGTGCTGGAGGGACAAGAGTGCAGTTATTTATATGGACAATCATACTAGTAGTGTAATTCTGGGATTATATATTATTTGACGTTGCGTCACGTTCGCCGCCGTGTTCCCGGACATTTGAATATGGATAAGATGTTAAGATATCCCGGACAAGGACGTTAAGACAGGACTTTTTGTGTTATTTTTTTGGTGGGCTATTGTTAAGACAATAGTTTTTTTGAGATGGTTTCACAACGTGGTTAGAGGATAAGAAAAGCGGGTTTTGAAATATGCAAGGATTTGTTGTGTTTTTTGACACAGGTGAAGGTTGCCTTGAATTTGTGATACGCCAGGATAAATTGTGCTTTCATTTAATTTAAAAGAAATCAAGCCTAGCAATGCCTGAGTATTCCGTTGCTTCATCCACGGACTTTTTGGACGAGTTGGAACCTGAGAAGTGAGGCTTCATTGTTATTATCTACACACAATTTTTTTTCTTAATAATATATTATTGTATTGCATGCTCAACTCATTATGCATCCCTCCGGGTATCTAGAGACACCTGGATGTTTCTTCGTATTTCTAATCAAATGGATAAGTGCCAAATGACACTGTTCAAAATCCAGAGACATTCCATTACATGGATTTCCCTAGTCTAATGCCGGCTTTATTCTAGTACTTTCTCTTTGGTTATCTTACTAATGTTAAAGTAAAACTATGCACGGGTAAGATATCAAAAGTGAAAAGGAAAGTGATATGTTATTTGTCTGTTACAGTCGCTACCCATGTGGATTTCAATTTTTGTAACATGAGTAAGATACGAAAAGTTAAAAAGAAAGTACGAACATAACTCCGGTTTGGGGTATATGGATAAAACGTTTTGAATGCTTGTGTAAATATGGAATTAAAAGGACTTGATCATACCTTCAGTCATCTATAAATATTTTTTCTATTATCAACAATGACATTGGGTAAAAAGTCTACTTTAATATGGACGTACCAGAAAGAGAGGGGAGGCAATAGCTTTCTGTGTAAAGTATATAGGACTGGACTCAAATCGATTTGTGATTACGAAAAGCATGAGCCTAGTCTAGCTTTATAATAACTAACCCTGAAAAGAAAATGCACATACACTCAGGGAATGTGACACTAGCAACGTCACTATTTAATTACTAGAGAGTTAGCACACGCGTTAACATTAGGGTGTCAATATCAGTCCGCTGTCCGTGTTGATGTAGCCTACGCCACCACCACCAGGGCTAAAAAGCTATTATTGCATTTATCGACGCACTTCCAAAAGCTATGTTCACTACCCCCAATAACTCCCAACAATTAACTCAACAATCGATTTCAACAATGTGGAGAATTACGTATCCACATTTCTTTCCAATTTCGCTTCTCTCAGTTTCGAGAAATAAGGCTGTAAACGAACTAGACACTAGCCTTCTTGACCAGGATTTGTGCCAAAAAGGTAACGTTTTAGCAAAAAGAGAGGAAGAATCTAGAAGGCAGTAGCTCTTGACTTTGAGGAGTGTAAAAAATAAAAATATTTCAAGTAATTACCTTTACGACTCTGTATCGTGTATATGCAGAGCTCAAGTGTGGTTAGACATGAGTTAAGGGCACATGAATTTATTTACAGAGTGGTATCATGTCTGTAAAACATAAGACCGCATTTTAATGGTGAAAGCGTGCAGATGGAAAGTAAGCCTGGCAGTGTGGGCTAACTTTTTTTATAAAAAAATACATAGTGTTTTTTTTCCTTATGTAAAAGCTGAGTTTTATTTCCGCCATGGAAAAAGTACAGACACGAAAAAACAAGGAAGGAAGTACTTGGTACACTCGACTTTTTTTCTGTCCCTTTTTCATCAGCAGTTTCAGTTTCCTTTCCTTATTACCCATATCTACATGTACACAATTATACACACTCATATATTAAAACAACAATGTAAAAGAGGGGATTATAGAGGATGGTGTTTATTTCCGAACCACCCCCCTCTGCATACTTGAACAAAAATATGAGATTTCTTTAGCTGGCGGTGGTGGTGACTACAGATTTATATGAGATGTACTTAGGGGTTAAATACTATGAGCTTGAGACTTAGAGAAAAGGGATGGAACCATGAGAATGATGACGGTGGTTAACATGAAGTTGGAGATGATGATGAGGCTCTCTTCTTTTGGCTCTTATTGCTTTTTAGTTTAGTCAAGTTGAAGGAGGAGGTGGGGAGTGGCATGTCATTCATTTAAATCTTTATTATCATGTTCGGGGGTGGGGGATTTTAAAATGGAGATTGTTTGTATAAAGTTTTGTTTTGATATCGAATGGAGGGACTTAGGGCTGTATCTATAATGGTGAAGGGTTGAGCATGACCTCATAAGCCGGATTTATACCTGTACTTTCTCCTTGTCTTACTACTGTTACAATTTTAACGTATATGAGGTCGGTGTCAGGCTTAGCTCAGAGTTATAGGTATGGAGTTTAATCGTAAAGAAGCAGGATTGTCTTGTGACTTGTGACTCAGATTAAACTAAGAAAATTGAGACATGAATTAGGAGTATGAAAATGAAGGAGTTTTTGAATGGCATTTAAGGATAATTAAGAGGAATTTCGAAGGTTAAGTTATGACAATGCTCTAGAACAATCAGTATTCTAAAAAGTCTTCCGGCAACCCAGTTGTAATTCAGTGTCGCTTTTCATGCCAAGGTTGACCATCCTGTATTCGTTTCCAATAAAAAACAGCAAATCTGTTTATTATAGTACGTTTTTCAAAGCTTTCCAATTAAAAACAAAGACTCTTAAATTAGGCAACAATCAAAAAGCAAATCTGATAAAGATTGTTTTAAATTGCGAAAGAGACCTTCTCAAAACTATTTATGAGCTCCAAAGGCCTTGAATTCATCCTGAAGGCCATGCGTATCAAAAAAAGGGGACCAATAAAAATGAAAACTTTCTAGATCGCTTAGACTCGAAACTTATCGACGAGTCTAACTCATAGAGAGTAAACATACCGATCCGTCCAAGATTCTACATCCGCATTAGAGAGGTTGCGATATAGTGATTTCTGGGATCTGATTGTGACTATACTAATATTAACAGCATCGCTCCAGTCACAAGTCACAATATATCAGAAGCAAAAATTCTCTCAACCTCCCTATTGTCCTTCTCATTCTTCAAAGAGGAGAAGAGGTTGAGAAGTTGAGATACGATACAGCACGTGATTTCTGGCTTCTGATTGTGACTACCAATGGAATATTATCATCCCGATATAGAAGAAAAAAATCACTGCATCTCAACCTCGCTATTGTCCCTCTCATTCCTAAAAGAGATACAATACAGGGATTTCTGACTTCTGAATCCTTGTATGGGAATCGAAAAAAACGAAAAATCACTACATCTCAACCTCCCTATTGTCTCTCTCCTTCCTCAAAGAGGAGAAACGAGTTGGGAATATAAATAAGAGAGCAACTTTGCCAAGACATTCCGTGTCCTCCCATTCTCGGCCCCCCTGGCCCCTCCGGCAAACTAATGGGAAATAGGTTAGAGAGGATAAAGTTTTTCGGGCTACTTTGTAATGGAATACAATGAGGATATCAACATGTCTTCCTTACTTTATATCTTAATATAATCTATAGATTTCATTTCACCTCCTCCACATCTTGGAACTTATAGCCCTTATTATTATTTAGGTCTAGATTTCAAAGGGGCTCCATTTCCACCCGTCAATTTACTTTCCATTATTTAAGTAAAATATCCTGTCAACAGTTCACTTCCCATCAACCTGAGTGGAGTTTCAGATCCCCTTTACAAAAAGAAACTCAGCCATCTGAACACTTGAGTACAAATTTACCTACTCCAAATCCACAGGGACTATTCCATACTGGAGTAGTTTTCGGATTTTTATATTATTATTATTTTTATTTTTATTATTATTATTATTGCGGAAATTCAGCTCTCAGTCAAAAAATCCATCGACTTCAAAACTGTCTGCATCTTCAACTTTTTAGTCCAACTCCAAGGGCTTATAGGATCTTTTCCGTCCGTCTGTCCTTTGGGACGATGACTCTTTTTAAACGTATACAATTGACTTGAAATCTGGTACACCTCTTTTTAGGGATAATATTAGAGATACGTTGGAATGTGGGGATAATCGGACTTACTAGGGTTATGAAAGAAAAATCCACTAGGGTCATAATATTTTGATTTATATCGGGAATATTTAATATTGATTTGTGTAGGAAAATTTGAGGGAGTCGGACTAAATGAAGTTGCACAGGGAGGTTTTTTTATGTGTACCTTCAAGATATGTCTGAGAGGAAGGGTATTTATAATGAAAAATAAATTCAATCTCGTGTATCAAAGAAAAGAGTATCGCATTTTATTTGGAGACTGTACAAGAGTAGATGAAATAATTTATTTACAAGTTACCTTTAGAAATCTCAAGGGTTCGGACCAAGTATTTCCGAACATTTAAGATTCGACCGGGTATCCATATCTCAAGGAAAAAATCCCATATCCTCTTCAACCAATACAAATGATTTTCGTTATAAATCGCCGGAAATCTCGAGTCTCCGCCTTAAGTATTTTTTTTAATAAAAGATTATTCAATTTCATAATCTACATATTCTAAGGACCCATTCGAATCTCAACAAGTCCATATTAACGCAATTAAATAAGTTATACCATTACTACTCTAGTATAGCAACTCTCAAGCAGGTACGAAGGACTAGAGTAAACATTAAGTGTCATTCATATTTATAATACCGAGTTGAGGAGGACCGGGACCTCATCCGAGTCAATATTAATTTAAAAGGTCGTGATCAACTCAGCATTAAAGATGGCTTGGTTCCCATTGGTGAAAGCACTCGAAATATTGACAAGAGAAAGAATAAGACTATGGGCATTCTTAGCAAAGATCTCTGCCCCCCTCTTGGGTCACTCAAGCTTGAGAAGGAGGTCAGAGTTGTTATTATTCAGTTCAGGTGGTGGAGAAGTAGAGGAAGAAGATCTCTCTGGCCATAACTTGCAAGAGCTCCATTAATAAGTTTAACACTTGAGATAGAGAAAGTCGAATTCAACCCGTGTGTGTCATTCTCCTAATGAGATGGAGGAGAGAGTGTTGAGCCTCAAGGGCTAAAAGTGTGCCTTGAGGTGCTTGTTATTGGCCCTATATAGTTTGTTTACAATTATTAGCAAGTTATTCTGGCTCCAAAGGGTTGTTACTTCTCAAAATCCTTTTCAAGCTATTGGAGATTGGAGTGAAGGGTACTGAACCTTTGGAAATTGCCCCGAAGGCCTCCCACACACGTACTCACTCTATTGAGAGGTTGGAGTTAATCCCTTAGGACTTATTTCTAGGATCGGAGATGTTTATGATTGGCAGTGTGGGTTCTTTCATCAACTAACTTGGCTACAGAGTCTTCGTGTGTGTAATTCTATGAGAGAGCTGAAAGTGTTACTCATCCGGTTAGGCGGTGTGGGTTTCGGGTTCTTGGACTTTCTGGTCTTCTCAATCCTTTTCAAGATTTGCATTTGTCTTGGCTTGCCTTGGGTTTTGGCCCTCTTGTTATCCTATAAACTTGGGCAGTTAAAGTCCCCTAAGTTTTCCATTTGTGTATTTAAATGTTTGTGAGGATTTTGATGGTTACTAATGTCCCCACTGTTTTTGTTGCCTCTTTCAGAGTCCGGGTGGAGTACTATGTGAATGAGAACACAGTGAAGGAGCGCCTCCAACTTTACTTTATCAAGAATCAGCGGTCGAGCCTTCGGATTCGGATCGCTCGCATGATTCTTAAGCTCTTCACATGCATCTTGTACGTTTGTCGGGTGGTGATGGATAGCGACCCTCTCACAGCTACTTGGTAAGCTTTCTCATAACGGACTACTAACAAAAATACTGCATGTGATTTGAATGCCTAAAACTGGAGATGGGATGATTTTTTTTAAAGGGCTGAGGCTCTATTATAGTCTCTTGAGTTGAGATGAGGTCAGGTATTCGGTGGGACACGTTCTAGTGCCTTGAAGGGTTATGCATTTATCTTCACATAGAGATGTGTGTGTGTAATTTGTTGAGAAAGAGATGAGAATCTGTGCAGAGGGTCCTGAATTCTAAGCCAACACAATTGTCCTGAGGACACGTAGGGAACGTGAGATATAATGTTCGGAGGAGAGATTGTGAGGTGCATCCACAATTAACTCGCCCTTAATTGTTTACATTGAAGTGCCTTAAGGGCCAACTGGGGCAAGTCCTTATTTTGTACGATTCGTGGGAGAGAGAAGACAATTCAGAGATTATTAATGAATAACAAGCTTTTATTTTCCTGTCTCGGGAGTGAAAATTCGGTTGTTTCGAAACTCGGTATGAGATTTGGGGTTTAAAAAAAATCCTTTGTCAATCTTTCCGATTTTCCCCTCTCAGTTTGTCTTTTATAGTTGGGCTCTTTTTAGCCCGTTCGTTAGATTTAGGGCTTATAGGGATGCCAGTGTCCGTGTGTCTGTGTGTCTGTGTGTCCGTGTG